>JAEQML010074068.1:0-14600 GCA_016904865.1 Pissodes strobi | reverse complement strand
CTTGTTTCACGGGAGTATCAGGTAGTTCTGATGATGCTTCCGATAACAATTAGATTATAAGTCATTCTTATAGGTTAAATATTTTGTGCAGATTTAATGGTTTTTTGGTTCTTTTTGTATACGTTCTTTAATACAAGAAAAGTTATAGAAACTTTCTTATCGCCTTTTCATTAAATAAAAAAAAAACAATTTTTAAATGGCGGAACACCCCACGTCGGTACTTTTGTTTTAAAATTCCACATGTGCACTCCAGGGTTAAATACTTTGAAGGGAGAATCGGAACTAGCTGAATTTTAAACCAGTTTTCAAAATTTTTCCTGTTCATGTTGTCATAATAATTATCTGTCTTTAACCCACTTTTGAATATTAAATTAGTGCCTTTAATGAAGCCATCTTTTATTTCCGCAAATACCATAATATATCGATGACCTGACAAAATTGGAGATAACTTAATTTTAATCCATATTCTCTTAAACATCAAAAATTTAACATTTTATAAGATATTCAACATCATTTCATCAAAATATGAATTATATTCAGTAAAGTACCACGCATTAAATATGTTGAAAACTTGTGACAATTTAATATTCTCATATTGCGATGTGTATTTTTTTATATTGTGAAAAAAGTGGAGGTCAATCGGATTGTTGGGAAGTTGCTACTTTAAAGTTTTTCGAAAATTCACAGCGAAGCAATGTGAGCCTTGTAATCTGTTTTGGCATCCTTAAAACTGATAAATTAATATATTACATGTGTATGAGCATTGGCTCATATTGCTTTCATGTGAATTTTTGGGGATCGCGCAGAATTGCATAGCAGAGCCATAGCACCCAAACCATCCGATTGGCAACCACTTTTGTGCAATTTTTTGTAACTTTTAAGCTTTAGCCGAAGAGCGTATAAAAATACGGAATTTCGAAAATTACAAAAGCGTAGATTTTTATTACGAAACTCATAAAAGTTAGCAAGATAATTTTCTCCTTTACTGTTTTTTTTTGAATCTTTGTTCTCGGTATCTTCTTGTCATATTACGAAATAATCCCTTGCTAAAGATCCGCCTGTGAAACTGGAGTAAAATCTTTTTTTTTAACATACTTCCTTATGTATAATGTCTGGTAAGTATATTAGATATTATCTGTTGTTTGATTTCTTTCACGTAAAGCCAATACTTTTTACGCATCTTCTTAGAGAGTCGATTGAAAATTCAAAATATTAATTTTATTCTCTGAACTTTTGTCTCGTTATTGCCAATATCACATGTTTTTTTTCTGGAGTAGGTAGTCCCGAATTACATTTTTGAAATTCTTATAATTTTGGTTTTGACTATCTTTGGCTTGGACGCGTAAGTTTTGTTTGATTGAATCTCATTATCTTTAATATTCTCAATTGTTGTATTGTTGTATAGGACTCAATTTTGTTGCATCTCAACTTGAAATGCGATTCAGTGGCAGACCTGTTCCTTTTACATTTGAAAAAAGCTTATATATCTATAACTATTAACTGTGTTTGTTCATTATACCTATTATATCTATTTCGCGCCGTTTTTTAAACGTTGAAAAATAATTTGATAACAAGCTGACAAATTTATATTATTGAATGACAGTGACAAGTATTTCAGGTAAAAGTATAAAGGTGTTTATTTATAAAAAAAAGTGAACAATAATTACAGTCATCAATTTTTCCTAAAAATCTGTTACCTCCGCTGTTTCAAATAAACTAAACAAAAATGACACCATTACAAATGGGTACAATTACAAACCTGGCTATATTAAAGATATATATAACAGGGAATTTGTTGTATTACTGCACCAAAAGTTAGCCTAGGCGAAGCGAATAATTCACATCCATCTTTCTTTTATCATGCTGGTGCGGTCTAATACTTGAAACGTGGCAATACATAATGTCGCGGAAGTTTCTGCTTTCTTTACCATTAGAAACATTATTATTCATAAGGGCTTGAAATCCCGGGCTTGTCTTTTGAACGTAAATTATGAGCAATTCGCTGCAAATTATACGTCACCTGAAATGCACCTTCTAACAAGGTGGATTATGTTCATCAAGGAAATCAGCTATACCGCGAGGCTCAAAATCGTTCCCCTTGTTGTTTTTTAATTTGGTTAGTGAATTAAAACTCAGAGCCTTTCAATATTCACATAAATTGGAACTATCAATTTCTAAGAAATGATTCTTGTATGTATAGACCAAGTGAGTATAGGAGGAATGCAATTTTATTTTTTCATTGTTATCAATCCTCTAATGATTTTATGATGGTGGGCCTGAGTTAATATTATTTTCGTCAAAGAATATGAATGAGAATATTTTAAAAACATGCTTTGGAATAAATATAACATAGTTAAGAACAGCTGGTATAGTTATTTTCCGATCAAGGAGTGATGTGCCATTTTCTCCAACATTCAACTTTAAACTGACACTACCCAAGTTGTAAAACTCAAAACGAAAACCTTATTAAAAGCCTTATTGGCAAATATTTGTCTACACAAAAAATTTAAATTGTTTCTAATAATACTTGAAGTAAACGTAAAATAATTACACTTAAATTATATAATTCAGTTTATTGTTATTACTGTTACTGTTAGAAAAATAGCCCTAAATGGAAGTAAGAATCCGGATAATTTGATGAGGAAATTGACAATTAACACAATAGTTTAATAGATAAGATGCTCAAAATTTATTCCACTATTTCCTAAATAATAATAGTTTAATCTCATTTCAAATTACATATTAACGACTTCAATTCAAAGACTTGTCCGGAATTGGATCTGTGTTGACCCATAAAGGACAGAGTTGATTTTTTCTTTATTATTTGAGTTTTATATTGAATAATGATAAAGTTTTGACTAAATTTAACATAAACATATTTTACAGGGTGTGGAAATACCGTTAATATATTTTGTAAAGCTATTGTGGAACTAAAATTATAAAGAAAGCTCCTATCGACATGGATTTTAAATGTATTGTAAGGGAGCTCAAATTGGGCCCACAAACTGAGTTCGTGACGATTATCTCCTTAATCACTGGTAGTTGAGTGCTAAGATTATATACTTTTGGGATTTCGATTACGGGATATCGTTGGTTGAAAGTATCTACTTAAAACGTCCCTTTTTTATTTTGACCTCTGGCTAATTTTTGGCATCATAATAAGACTCTACACACAATTTTTCACAAAAAGTGTTCTTAATAAAAAGTCGTAGAGGGTAGCGTTTTCGAGAAAAAGGCGTTTCTGTCATGTGGAAAAACCGTTTTTAATAAAATAGTTATTTATGCAACAAGTGTGTAAAGTGACCCTTTTTTATAACTGAGAATATTAGCGCATGTGCCGAGCCGTAGACGAATGCGACAATTCCATGAATAAAAAAGGGTACTTTACACATGAGTAGCATACAAAATTTTTTCTCCTACTTAAAAATATGAAAAATAGTAATATTATTTATTTACTTTACGCACTAGTGTGTAAAATGAATTATTTTACGCACCGGTGTGTAAATAAATAATTTTACGCGCTACAGTAAACGTCAAAAATATGTCAGATTTTATTTACGTACTGCATAAAATAGGTACCTATATTTTACGCATCTTAGAGAGTGTTTAAAGTGAGTATTTTACGCATGGTAGTAGAAAAAAAATTGTTAACATAGGCAATTAAATGTTGCACAAAACATTAACAAAGCAACAATAATTCAGATGTCTTCCAAAGAAAATGTCGAAAATGTCCCCCAGTCATTTGGATGTATTTCTTTATGCGTTTCCTTACGGAAGTTCTTACTCCGGCAAAAATACCAAGGATGTTCCTGATATGTTCACGCTGACTGAATAACTACACGCTGCTCCAATTCCTCCACATTGTGAACCGAAACTGTGACCCCAAATACTTCAAATATCCCCAAAAATTCAACCGATTTTGCTGTCGAACGAGATGGTCAGTGCACTGGTCCTCCTCACCCAATCCATCGTCCATGATATGCTCATATATCAAAGCAAATATGTAGCGGGGCTCCATCATACATGTCCTGTCTTAACTGGTACGGTACATAATCCCTTAAGTCCGAATGTTTTCCAAAAACTCCGAGTAATTTTACCCATCCAGCGGGTGAGACATTGATAGCAAATTTGTGCGTTTTGATTCAAAAAAATCGTGAGGAATACAAAACATGATTATTATGAAAGTTAATAATGCGATCCCCCGTGAACACAGCGTTATCAGAAAAAAGGATGTTATTTATGAAATTAGCATCCAAACGCAATTGCACTCCTAACCTTTGACAGAACTGCATTCTTGTTGACACATCCTCAGCTTTAAGAGTCGAGCTCTTTGTAAATGATATGGATATAGCAATTGCTCATGAATAATTTCCTAATCGGAACTTTTGAGAATACCTTTTTGGCAGCAATTCGCCTAACACTTGTTCGTGAACTTGCTTCGACGATGTCCATGACACTTTTTCGTTTTTTGCTGTCCGAGTGGTACAAGTCGTTCCACAATCGTATTTCGATGGGGTAAAGGTACTATTTTCGCATAACTTTCGATGCAGGTAGGAGGCGACGTATATCTGAGGGTTCTATGTCTATATTTTCAACATCTAAGTCACTTAAATATCGGGAAAGGTCCTTCCAGTGTTATGACTCGTTCTTAGAGCTTCCGTGTGTCGCCGCAACATATCTTCACTACCCAAGAGATTGCTATGACTGGCAAAGCTGATTGAAGTTAAAATAATCAAAGTACACTGATACAAGGCTGACGATAGAGGAGTGGAAGAAAGTGCGATCGAAAACAAATTCCGATTGGCCGAAGAGGGTGTCGCGGCGACATGACAAAGCTCTGAAAATGAAGCTTCAGATTACCCTTATGGATAATAGACTACTTCCTTAAGTACACAACAGGTGATATTTCCCTGTCTAAAATATAATATAGCTCAGTTTATTCCCTAAACCAATCAATCGATCAAACATAATAAAAATATAAGTACTGCATTATCAGGTATTGCGAGAGACTAGCGTTAACAAATGTCAATAAGGAAATTCTAACGTTAAAAATTTCATATTATACCTGCTTGCCAATAAATAGTATATTTACTTTTCTAAATACTTTATTTCCATACTAATTCAGTGGTAAATGTTAAATATACACTATTATACAGTTTGTAATATGGGGTATACAAACCCATTTTTTATCAATCAACATCGTTAAACTTCAAAATACAAAATGCGAATGAAAAGTAACACGTTTTCTTAACTAAACTTTATATTTGTCGACAGAGCAGCTCTCCTGTTCAAGCAGATATCCAGATTTGTTTAGACAGCACAGCTTGTCCCTCGGCTCTTTAGTTTGATAGGGTTAATTCCGCGCTAATATCTGAGCGTAAGAACGCCTTAGGAACTTATGCCGGACGCAATGGGGTCGGTTCTGTTTGTGAAACGAGGAAGCCGATCATCTGGCAAGAGATCAGGGTTTCGCGATGGTATCTGTGCCTGTAATAGATGTGTCTTATTACCTCCAATCCTAAGGAATGCCATTCTAAGGCAATTAATGAATGGTAGACTACTACATGAATAAGACAGGCTGGGCTACTTTTGGACGACCCAGCGCTTTGCAGCGAGACGACTTTTCTGGTTCTAAAGAAGGAGGATGTGAAACTGTGGCAGGGCTTCTCACAAAGTACTGTCGCGTCGGTTGTAATATAAAATGGGGAATGTAGGGGGTTCTTGGAGGATGAGAAATCGTGCTATCGAGGAAGCTATGTGGCTTTGCTAGAGAAGCCGAGCTACTGGAATTGGATGTGAGTAATAGCATAATGGGGTCAAACATGTCGTCTACTTGTAAGGTAATTCCAACCCGCGTTTAAAATTCATTTAAGGAGCAACCGTAGCCTTTTAAGGATTGATCTTAAATTATAATGATTGTTTCGTAAATGACACTATTCAAATAGCCTCAAGGAAATATTTGACAGAGTTGGTTTTGTAGATTTGAACAGATTTGAATTTAAAATGTTAATGCCTTCAATATCAATTTGTAAATGATTAAAAGTTCTATGCAGCTTCATCTATGCAGCTTCAGAATACATATAATGACAAAAGAATAGTGTCTCCCAATATTCCTATAAATATTGTTTTGCAATGAAATTCCCAAAAACGTACCGCTTTTTTTCAATTCGTTCCGGAGACTTGTCTTTATTAACAGAGCCAGAGCCCAAACCAAATATATTCGTCGCTGAAATAAATACACATAACGTCAGAAGTCTTGGACCCCTTGGTGTTGTTATGAATATATTTAGTGTGAGAAAAGTAGAACAAATCTTAGGAAGTGTTTATTGTGGAGATTTATATACGGTTTTGCACGAGGATTTCAAATATACCAGGGCAGTTAAAATTACTAATTACGTTAAATACGGTTTATTTTAAAAACTACTTTCATTAGGAAAACATTGATTCTTATGACAAAAAAAATCAAAATTCTGCTAATTAATAGTCTGTGTTCCTCCCCTATGTCTTAGTAGTGCAATAATACGTTTGGGCGTAGAGATTATAAAGTTATTAATGATTTATTGAGGTATTCGGTTCCACTCTTCTACCGGGGCTGCAGCTAATTAATCAGCAGTTCTGGATGGGTCGCTGCTATTGCGAATGTTTCTGGATACAAAATCCCACAGGTTCTCTATGGGATTCATAACCCGCAAGTTGGTTGGTCATTGTAACCTGCTGATTTCTTCAGCATAAAGTGATTCCTGAACTATTTTGCTTTAATGTGGCTTGGCATCTTCATCCATGAAGATGAAGTTCAATCCTGCTTTATTGTGTAAAGCACATAATCCCCTTTCCTAAACATCACTGTTCCCTCTTGATAGGGAACGACTCCGCGGGAAAAGTTAAGTCACTGCCTCCCTCTATACCCTTTGATGATTGTTATCACTGACCAGGCCAAATCTTGTTCCATCAGAGAAAAGAACCCATCTCCATTGACCTAAAAGCCATTGCCTATGGTCTCTCCCACTGATGTCGAGGCAATAGAAGCGGGACTCTTAAAAACCTCCTCGTTTGTAAATTGGCATTATGCAGTCGTCTAGGAATTGTGGAGGTATAAATTACGCGATGAAACGTACGTTGGAAGTGAGCTTTGATGGCTGGATACCTATCCTCCCTTTCACTACAAACGCGTGGACGCCCACTACGAGTAATTCTTTCCACTGTTTCAGTTTCTTCATATCTGTGGATGATTCGAACAACAATTGCTCTTGGAATATTCAAAGTATCCGATATATGGTGTTTCGAAAATACAGCTTCACTAAGAGCAATAACTCTTGCCTTCTTAAATACAGACATTGCACGTCCCGTCATTTTAAAGTAAGAAAAAAAAAATGCGTACTTAAATAAGTAAACAAACTGAATAAAAGTAATGAATTAAAAAAATGTGTAACTAATCAACAAAACATTATTTGTCAATATTTATGATTTTGCTTATTCAAGAAATATTTGTAGTTTTTTGCCTAGCAACGAAAACCCAATAAACATATAATAACTCAATTATTTACGAGGTGTCCAAGACTTTTGACGTTGTGTGTAGTTTCTATTATCGGTCGAATACTAGATGCAATTCATTTCTTTACAACAATGAATTCTTCTATCAGGGTCGCCTTCACACAACAATTCATGGATGCACATTGATTAGACTTAACTTTACGAATAGCTTTGTGGGAAAACTCCTGTTGCAGCTGTAGCGTGGCATAGCAACTCTGTATATACTAGAGCAGTGCCGTAAAATTTCTAGTTGATCTGCTTCCTTTGGTATTCTTTGTACGATCTTCTTTTATTATGCTCATTGTTCATGGTCCTGTTCCTTCAATCTTTCGGAATTCATTGCAGTCGTAGTAGTATCATTTCGACATGATGCGATAGCCCTTGATTTTGTAAACAAAAATTATTTCGATTTCTTTTGCCAATAAAATTGAGGTATTGTCACTTTTTCTCTTGCGCAGTATGGTATTATTGAATATTGACTGATATAATGGCTGCATGCCTCACTTAGTTATTGAAATGTTTTTATGAGCTTGAACTTGTATTTAATTTTTGGGCCATTAATTATTAAATTTAGTTCAAGATGATTCTCTCTCTCTGTCCATTTCATTATCTCTTACGGAAAAATTCTAGGTTTGCTCATTTATTAATGTGGAAGATTGACGGCTTTTGAAAAAATAAATTACAGTTGGCGAAGTATAAAAGTAATATTTCAAAAGTCCTTTATCTGGTCTTTCACCTATAGAAAAAAACAATGAATTTAAAATGAGACGATACTTTGAAGCCCATATCTGACGTTCTTTGTCTTGCACAACAGAAAAAAGGTGACAATGAGGTATCGGAATTTACTTTGAAATTTAAGCGTAATAAGTGCAAATAAAACAGCATGCAATATTATTATTGTTCATACAAGTTGGAGTATGAAGAAAGTATAGAATAAAGTTTTGCAAGCTGCGAAAATAGAAGCTGTATAGGATTGTCAAATTAAAAGGAAAGTCCTGTATATAGCTTGTCGGATTACTGGAAACATAGCCGGACTATATAAAGGGTCCCAAGAGACAAAGAGTGTGCTCTATATAATTCTACAATTTAATTAAACTGACAGTGGTTTGTAAAGCGATTTTCAGATTAGCGGGACCCTTAATTATAAGTAATTTTAGGAATCTATTGTACTAATTTCGTCTGAGTATTTTTGAAGTATAAACTAATTTATTGTACTTACTTTTGACTACTTTCTCCTTAATATTTAATATGAATTTTAGGAGTGTAGAAGACCTTTACTTTTCGAAATTTTTTCTATAGACAATTTTCAGATATTTTATCAGCTTATCAAATTCCTCTTCAATCTGCTCCTTTGTGTCGTCCAAGGGTTTCTTCTGTGCATCCGTATTAGGATTATTTAAAGAAGAAAAAATAGGTGGTCTTGCTGGCAGAATTCATCATTTTCATAATTCAACTTTAATCCTGTGTTAGCCTTAGCCTTACCAATGATAGGAAACGATCCAAGTGACATCTTTAAAACAAGTTATTTTTTACTTCATTAAATGCGAAATGTCACTTGGATTTGTTTATAAATTTTATAATTTGAATGTGGTATTCATATTATACTTTTGTTATAACAAGTCAAAAATTTTCCAGAATATTAACAATAATATGATCTAACAGGCATTTAAATGCACTAATGATATACAGAAGAAGGCAAGGTTAATTTTACTTGTTCCAGAGATTTTTCTCCCCTTAAGACGAAAACTACACTTAAAATACACATGTTATAATAGTTATTTATATGTCAAGGGCGAAATGTAAGGGTTTATCCAATTTGCCCCTGATTACCGTTATCAAACGTTTTTTGATATGGAAAATATTTTAAGGTGATCGCATCTCCCAACTAGCGCTGTGTATTTTTATAAAATGATCAACAATTACTCTATGTGTCTTTAGATAGAAGCAACTTTAAGAAGAGGTGTGGGTTCATGCCTTAAAAAAAGTAATAGCTTAATCTAAAACAAGGGGCCGTATTCTGAATAAGGCTGAAACAAAAGATTTCGTTTTAACGTATAAGGTAGACCTGTTAAGCATTTTCCTATTTTTGTATGCATAATGATTACTTTATACTTACGAGGATATCCTTCACCTTTGAAGTAAATGCTGTCAATAATAATTTCATGTCCTGACGTGCAAATAGCCCTCCCTTCACATCTGTCTGCATTCTTGTATACGCTTAGTCTGTTTCGATTAGTTTACGTTTTATTATGATTGTAATAGTGACATTTTTTATGTTTAGGGTACATTATATCTGATAGTTGATTATATACTGAGAGTTAAAGTAAAATAAGCAATAATTTCCCCTGCTAAAACTAACGGATTTGATATAAGATGCTTAGATTCCAGGGCACTCTGATATTCCTGGAAATATGTGCAATACGATTTTCTTATTAATTAAAGAGAACCTAACACGTCAGAGTGTATGCCATATGCTGGGTCCTTGTGAGCAGTTCGTGAGCACCACCAGTTCTGCCAGCTAAATTGGAAAAGCTCCGGTGGTCTTATGCGGGGTTGGCACGTTCTACTAAGCAAGAAAACACAACCTTAATTTACGGTTCGATCTATTGGTTTCTTGTTTTTTTTTTTACTTACAACTATCTTACAATGAAACTTAAAACAAGGGAATGACCGTGGGAAAAACTATTAAGTATTTAAGGGTACGATATGATGGTTGGAGAGAGACCAATTCTGTTGGTAAACTCGGTAGTGTATGCATTACACCTAAAACCTTGATGCAGTAGTATCCGAAGTGATCACTTTCGTTTAATTAAGATTTATACAGATATGTAAATTCAAATGCAACATTTGATTTCCACACCAATAATAAATGCAGTAATAATAATATTCTCAGTCAATAAAAAGCAATAATAATTATTAGGTTAATCAGCAAGAAGGGGAAAAATTAAAAAAAACTAATAAAGCTATCTTAAAGCTCGATCAACAATGATAAAATTAAAATAAAAACAAGATGAGCGATACCCCGGATACCCCGGTCCCAAGGACGTCGAAAGTTGGTGCGGAAGTGCCCTACACTGATAAAAATGTGAGAAAAAAACCTTAATAAATATTTCTTTGCTTTTTATTTATTTGCTTTAAATAAAAATTATTTAGATTAAACAAAATTTCTTTAATTTAAATACTTGGGCGTGTTTGATTTTTCTTGGTTATTTCTTTGCCTTGTTTTTTCCATATTAAACACATATTTATTCGCTTTAAAGATTTACAGATACGAAACCTCTCCATTATTTAAAACAAATAAGGGCTGCTTTAAATTAAAGATTGTGAATATTTGATCAAATATCTCTCTTACAACTAGTAGCAGCTGCGCAGCCGCGTCGATGCTCTACGCTTCCCAGTCCCCGTCTCGGGCCGTTAGTTCAGTTTCATTTCTGTTGCCGTCCTATAGGGAAACTTTATCCACCCAATGTCGCTATTTTTTTAGTATTTTTGATGGAAAATACATTAATTAAGTGCGACTTGGATAATTTGTGCCCTCCTTTCAAGGTAAGATACATTTTTATTATATTACTTAGCTAGGTACCTAATCAATCGTTTCTAAATAAGAAGCGTTCTCTCATAATGAAAATGGCGTGAGTTTTACTAGTACCTACTTAAAAATTGTTTTCTGCTGTTACTACCTAGAGATGCAGATGAATTCACGCGATATACGCCTACAATAGTGTATAACAGTTCGCTTAGTCAGTCTGGCGTACGATCTTGTTTGAGTATTTTGGCTTTTTACGTTTTACAAGTTCAATGGCGTCCTCTTCGTTCTTGTATGTTCCTACATAATATAATATGAATTGATAGGTATTTCAAAGCCCCGTTTATTTAATCTGAATAAATAAATGGTTGATCCATGGAAGTACAGTTTTGAAGCAAATTGTTTTTTATTTCGATTAAATCTAATAGTGCGTAAAAAAATATAATTTTAGTTAACTGGATGACATACTTTTAAACAATATAACAGGCTATTCAAATAGCATCATGAACAACAGTCACAATTGTTTCGTTTCTATTATTTTTTGTTTTAGTTATTGTTGTTTGATTTTTAGATCAAAATATTGACGGCATCGAAGTTTTACGTAGCCATTTCCGTTCAATGCTCATTAACTCATTACACTGGATCTGGAGAGGTAGTTGTATGTCCTATTAGTGTAATTAAGTAAAATGTTACTATTTTTATGTGATAACATTTTTATAAACTACAGAATTTTAGTATTTTTTATAAAAACTAGTGAGTTACCGTTAATATTAATAAGTGGTACAAACTTATCCCATAATATGTTTATGTTCCTATCTAGTGTTTAAAAAAAGAGGTTTTTAGCTTATGACAATAGTTTTTTCATTATAAAAATTATTTAGCTTTCAAAACTAGTGATAAGCAGAGACAAAATAATCTGATTATATTTTTTATTTATATTTTGGAAATACTCGTTTTGTTCTTTGTTTTTAATACCTTTGAATAAAAATGTTTCTTGGAAACCCCTTTTTAACTTTTATTTTATATACTGTGGGCAACTGTTCCTGTCATGAATTTTGTAATTAAAAGTTAAGTATTCTGACATACCATTTAGAAATCGGTGGGTTAAATAGGGTTCGTAATTTGGATTCTTTAGCATTTAAAAGAAAACTAAGACATATAGTTTATTTCAGCTAAAACGTGAAACCTAAATACGTCTTAATAATAATAACAGTGTTTTTTTTAAGCTACATATTGAAACATTGAACAGGCTTGAGCAAATAAAAATTATTTGATTCAAATAAGAGAAATTATTTCGTATAAATGCCCAAAACATTGGTTTAAATAACCGACCTATTTAAATTAAAATACAAAGTTTTTGTAACAAATATACCTCAGATTTCAATCAAAACACAAAGATTTTAGAACATATATATGTTATATTTGTTCCAAAAGCTTTGTGTTTTAATTTAATTAGGCCGGGTGTTTAACCAATGTTTTGGGTGGATGTCGTATTTAACAAAAAAAATTGCAAACACCAACTATCCCGTGCTACACCCATATCTTAACCCAAACATCAAAAGTGTTTTCCATCTAGGGTTTTTTTATTCTTAATTATTAGTGGTTAAAACAGCGATCAAACTTACTTATACTCATATATAACTCAACTTATATACATAATTTGGTCGAAAGTAAATATTATAAATCCACAGATTTTACGCTATTTTGGTATTCTTTGGATTCATGAAAGTGATTTTTCAAAGCCATGCATGGAACGACACGTTTTGGAATTTTCGTCTCGCAAGAGAGATAAAGTATATGACTCTATATCTCTCTCGCTCTTTCTCTTTTATGGAATCGGTAAATTAATCAAATCTATTAATATTGATTATAATGTATCAAAACTGGTTCAAATAACTAAAATAAGTTGAGACTAAGTGAAACTAACCGAAAGCTGATTCGACGACTCACCCAAACTAACCAAATCTTAGCTTATAACATATCGGAACCGGTCTAAATGACTAAAATAAGTGAGACTATAGTGAAACTAACCGAAAGGTGATTCGACGACTAACACAAACTAACCAAATCTATTAAAATTGATTATAACGTATCGGAACTGACTCAAATGACTAAAATAAGTTGAGACTAAGTGAAACTAATCGAAAGTTTATTAGGCGACTAACCAAAAGTATTAAAATTGATTATATCGTATCGGAACCGGTTCAAATGTCTAAAATAAGCTGAGACTAAATGAAACTAACCGAAAGTTGATTCGACGACTTACCCAAACTAACCAATCTATTAAAATTGATTATAACGTATCGGAACCGACTCAAATGACTAAAATATGTTGAGGCTAAGTGAAACTAACTGAAAGTTGATTAGGCAACTAACCGAACTTAATCAAATCTATTAAAATTGATTATAACGTATCAAAACCGACTCAACTGACTAAAATAAATTGAGACTAAGTGAAACTAACTGAAAGTTGATTAGGCGACTAACCAAAACTAACCAAATCTATTAAAATTGATTATAACGTATCGGAACCGGCTCGAAAAAGTTGAGCCTCGATAACGAAGTATTCACTTCTATCACGTATACTGTGCTCCTCCTGACTTTTTTTTAAATCATTAAAAACTTGTACAAATCTGCTGTAATTGTTACTATTTTTCTCTACCGACTTTCAATGTACTGTTTTGTTTTTATTGAAATCTCGCAGACGGCGCAGGGCAGGTTTGTAGACAAAGCTGTGTTGCCAGTTTTATTCTTTAATTCTATATGATTTTAAATTAAAATGGCACGTTTCTCTGTTTGACAATTTTATGTTAGTCAATAGTATCTATTGGTCAATAGTATAGTATATATTATTCCTGAAATTATTATTTCATATAACTTATTAGAGCGAAGCAAAGCGAGTGATATTAAGCTGATAAGAATTGATATTATTCATTGATCTATGTTAAAGGTCGAGAAGACGATTTAAGGCGCATGATTATTTCTCTTGCTGACTATATTTTATTTCCTTATATTCCTTGCGTTTCTATACAAGCGTCTAGCGTCTGCGGAATAACTATTTGCAATCATGCGCAGTTGCGTTTCAGGATCAGGATCAGCTGCTGTGCTAGTGATACTACGGCCCGGGTTCGATTCCCGTCGGTGACAAGACATGCTTTTTTTTGGTTGTGTTTGTTAGTTGGGGTTAATTTTGGTTTTGTGTTAGGCAGGGTTGGTCAAGCGTGTAGCACGCCCATCTCAATGCGCTTGTTTGATTCATTAAAGTTAATTTCGATTATTTTTGCTTAATCTGAGAACTGAAGACAAGCGCGCGTAGCGAGTAGCCCAGTACACGTGATTGAAGTGAATAATTCTTTATCAAGCTTCATCTCATTTTATTTATATGAGTCGGTTCCGATACGTTATAATCAATTTTCATACATTTGGTTAGTTTTGGCTAGTCGTCTATTCAACTTTCGATTACTTTTACCTAGTCTCAACTTATTTTAGTCATTTGCTCAGATTCCGATATGCTATAACCAATTTTAATAGATTTGGTTAGTTT
>JAEQML010074067.1:0-14600 GCA_016904865.1 Pissodes strobi | reverse complement strand
TCCCTTATTCGCACCAAGTTATAATGGCTAAAAGCCATAGGTCAGTTTCAGTCCACACGAGGACTCACAAGTCTAATTTGGAATCAAAAATATGCTATATTTGAAACAAAACTTAAAAACTAAATATTTTTAATTGCATTTAAAAAATAATAACTACTGACTATGATCTTGACTTACCGATTTGATGAAAAAGTCCTGATGGAAATAACTGACAACTCCAAAATTTGTATACTTAAATAAGCTATCCATTATCCACATAATATTAGGCAAGACATGTTTCTTTGTGTTATAGCATGAAAATAACATTGGAACGTCAGCTGTCGACTGATGATTTGCTATTATTAATGTTCGTTCTTCTAAACACTTTGATATATCATCACCAGTTTCCACAACTATAAAATAATATCTTGCATAAAAAACATTTATTTGATGGCATCTATTAACAATTATCTAAAAAATATCACTTGAGGCCGCTGAGGCGTGATGGAATAGATTGTCTGAAAGTTGAATATCTTAAGGTATCCTCATTTTATGCCAGAAGCCAGATGCGACCTGGCGGTGCTTGCAGTATCACTCTGTGAATATGTCCTTTGAGAATCACCTCGGACTTTAAGATGTCGAAATAACATGTATATCGAGCTCCACTTTTAAAAGGTTTTGGAATCTGTTTATTTGCATGGTAGTAGATACAAGCATGTAGTAGTGAACGGTAATTATATTTGCAATAAATAGTCGAAGAAAGAAATATTTTTTGATTCACTCAGAAGCTATAATTTCTATCATAAACACTTAAAAAAAAGCAAATAGCACAAACTGTATTGATATTTTTATAAACCTTAATAATGTTTTAGACTTGAAAACCAGCATCAGCCCATCTGACAATAGATAGATAGATAGATAGATTTATTTAATAGAATTGCTTTTACACGTCAGGTATGCAATAGGTACTTAAACAATAAAGCAGACTAACAAACTAAATATAAAAAATATGAAAATTAGGTCACAATAACACTATCATGTCATGCAACCACAGTTATTAGTACATTAATAAATACTAGTCAAAGGCATAAAATATTATGTCACAAACAATGGTAAATTAAAAAAAAAGCACATCATAAACCCAGTCACTTTATTTACTACACAAACAGATAAATTGATAAGAATTAAATAAAAGTATACAATACAGTGGCGCTCTCCACCTGTCAATAAAGGTCATATAAGGTAATCCTCGTCCTCCAAGCAATAAAAAGCCTTGCATATCAAAAATGTTGTTATTTTCCTCTGGAAATGAACTATATCGAGATCCTTAACATGATTAGGCAAAACACAATAAAATTTAACACAGAAGTAATTAGTGCCAGTTCTTGTTCTAGATAGTCTGTGGTAGTCTGGGACCAGTTTGGCTTAGTTTCTGGTCGGGTAGCAAAGAATGTCTGCATGAACAACAGAAGATTGAGGTTTTGCTTAATGAATGTCAAATACTGGTAAATGTAGACACTGGGCATGGTATGCAGCTTTAGATCCTTGAAGGCCTGCCGACAACAATCACGTTATCCCAGTTCCGCCATCACACCTACGCTGAAGCCTAAATATTCCAACAGAATTCTCTGACTGTTCACAGTTAAGAATGGCATAAGACATACTGGAACAAAAATACCCATGATATGCCACAACAAGTGTCCCCAGCGATACACTCCCCAACAGGTTTTGGATCATAAAAATCATCCTAGACAGCTTCCCACTTAGTTGTTCACCATGATCACATCAAGTCAGTCCCGGATCAAGAACAACACCCAAAAATTTCACACATGCATCAAGATGCAGATAGATAGATAGATAGATAGATAGATAATTTATTGGTGTCAATAACTTTACAGTCTTACACAAGTCATAAAATTAAGAAGAATGAAGTACATGAGTTCTTAAAAATAAGGGTCAATCACTAGGAAACAGAAAATAAAACAACAATAGAAACAATACAATACAAACCTACAAACCACAAGTCAACATAATTTAAAATGACAGACAGACAGAACCGTATAAATATAGACAAATATGCTATTAAGTATAGATTTAAGAATCATAACATGGGCATAGGCTGGTTAAGGATACAATAATAATAAAATAAAATGTACCTACACTACAATAAATTTTACTAGAGCAAGTCTTGATCAGGATCTGAGCGCATATGTCATATATTGAGAGGCGTGTTTATAAACTCATCAACAGAGTAAAAGTTGTGTATACGAGAGTATCTCTGATCAGAACTTTAAATTTTTTCAGAGTCAGCTGGCGAGTGGAGCATTGTAATTTATTGTAAAGATTAAGGGGCAGTGAATTATTTCTTGACTTTTGCAGTTTTAGATAAGGGGGCCGTAATTGCTCTGCACCTCTTGTGTTATAAGAATGAAAATCGACATTTGTTATATTTATCTTTGTTTTTATGTGTTTCAACGAGGCAGTTAAGGATGTAAATACACGGAAGGGTTAAAATTTGTAAATCCATAAAAAACGGCCGACAGTGGTCCCTACAGTGAAGACCCAAAAGTATCCTCAAGGCTCTCTTCTGGAGTCGAAAAACTCTTATTGAGTGAGAAGAATTAGAAGAAAAGATAGGGAGGATGTTCAACTCTCAAAGTAAAATTTTAATGTTGAGTCTTGGTATTATTAACTCAGTCTGTTTGCTAGAAGCCACTCTAAAATATGCAAATGTATGTTAGCTATGATGTGACGGGATGGGTACCTGAACAATTCGGATTTCAGCAGGGGAAATCGACAGCCATGCAACTCGCCAGGATAGTGGACCACGCAATGACAGCAAATAATACCAAGAAGACGACAACAGCGGCACTCCTGGACGGACCTAGAGAAGGCATACGACACAGTATGGAGAGAAGCCATGGCCACCAAGATGCACGAAGCAGGAAACGCGCCGGCAATCACGAAGGCCGTCATGAGCTACCTAAAGGGCAGGACAACAACAACACTGATCAACGGGACAGAATCAAGGAAAAGGACAATAAGGCAGGGACTCCCCCAAGGAAGCGTGATATCGCCGACGCTGTTCAATATCTACATCAACGACGTACCAAGGAAACAGAACAACCAGATAGCACTCTTCGCAGACGACGTAGCAGTATACGCATCATCCACGCAGCAGGTGGCGGCAACACAGCGAATAGAACAACACGTCAGAACGATAGCGGAGTACTTCAAGAAGTGGAAGATAAACGAGATCAAAACGCAGCTAATCAACTTCAACCAGAAGCGCAGGAGAGAAAGGACACACATCACAATCAACGGGACACGGATCGAGGACACGGACACCGTCAAGTACCTAGGAGTCACACTGGACAAGAAGCTGACGTTCAAGGACCACATACAAGGAACCAGGAGAAAAGCAGGAATAGCAGCCAGCGCAATCTTCCCATACATCACGCCGCAGTCAAGACTGGACAAGGACATCAAGATCAGACTGTACAACACATACGTTAGGCCAATCATCATGTACGCCGCGCCGGTTTGGAGCTCCGCCGCGAAGACCAACAAGGAGAAGCTACACACGCTGGATCGCAAATCATGAACTACAGATGGGAAGATTTCAAGACTACAAGGACACTGTACAGAGAATCCGGGACAAGACCGCTAGAACAGAGACTGCAGGAGCAAGGAACGAAATTCTTCAGGTACACGACGAGGACACAAGACCTAACCAGGAACATAGGAACGATGACCATAGAGGAAATGCCATTCAGGACAATCCACAAAATGATCCACGAAGTGATGCTATAAAGATCAAGAACAAGGACTAGGACACTAGGACGCCCCCCTTCCCCCCGCCAGGAAGGACTGCATGAAAACACAAAAAGTGCAGTGTTAGAATAATAATTTAGAATTAAAATATCATGTCATTTATTTAGTTATCTTAAGTTTAGGTGGACGCTTGTTAGGTACCACCTTAGTCGGTAGTATATAGGTATTTATTTCTAAATATGTATTTATTGTTAACTTTGTATTAGTTTTAGGTCAAAAATCAAGTATCTTAAGGCATCGCTTTATAAATAAATAAATAAATAACGGGATGGGTGATATTTAATACGATTTGTGGTATCATCAGCAAACAGAATCAAGCTAGGGTTGGTCATAAAGTTGGGTATATCATTTATGTAAATAAGGAACAACAGCGCACCCAGCACAGAGCCATGGTACATCCCCTGTGTAACTGGCCCCTGCTCTGACCTACTTGTATTGCATGATACATACTGTACCCTCTCCACTACGTATGAAGTCAGTAGTGCCACACTGTGAGTATCGAAGCCATAAATGTCAACTTCGTCGACAAAATATCATGAGATACGCAATGAAATGCCGTGATAATATCATCAAATGAGGCATTCACTATCCTCTAAACCCCGAGTCGCACACTCAATCAGTTTGTTAATCGCTAGAGAGGTGGCTTATTTGTTTCGAAAACTGGCTCTCTAGAATCAATAAATGCTCCTCGAAGTAGACACTCATCTGATTCTTCAAGAAAGACTCAAATATCTTTGAGAGGATGGGAAGGAAAGATATTGGACGATAGTTGTTAGGATTACCTATGGAACCCTTATTTTTATAAATAGGAATAGCTACTTCAGAACTGCGGGAAAAACTTTCAGGGCCATTCATTAATTTATTGGTCTCATAAGGGGGCAATACTAAGATGTTTTAGGCTTCTAAGAACACTTAAGTCAACAGTCCTTACTTTTACTGTTTTTAAATTGCTCATTTTATCTCTAAGATCATTATATGATACACATCTAAAGGAACCCAAGGAAAAAACCAACTCAATGACTGGCTTCGGGGTTAAAGCCTAGAGAAATCCCTTGTACCTCTTGGCAAGGTGCAGAGTATTTATTTCATGAGCAATATTTCAAAAAAGGTGTTAAGAATTTCGGCATTAACTATATCACATCTTGTGTCTGCTTGAAAGGGTTTGGTTTTTATGACATTCGACATTACCGACTGACGATTACCAGAACTGTGTATGAATGCATCACAAGCATTCACTTTGTCATTTATCGTCAACAGTATTTCTTGTATTCGATTATTGTGCTCGTGGGTAAGAGGACCGAGTTTTGTTTGTTGATAAGGGTTAACACTTGGACTCTTCCTCTCATAGATATATCGGTAAGTATACCCCTGGGGCCATAAGTGCTGAAACATACATTGCGTTTTATCGGGAGCGTTTTAACTGCCCATGATGAACGTGTGAACAACCTGTGTGAACGTTCTTGTTAGCATGATGCGTGATTCGGTTCCCAATACGGTAAAAAAAAATGTTCAAAATAACATGAATGCCCAAAGTTTTAGCAATGCTATCAGAAATAAGAGAGAATTTCTAGTTTTAAAATGATACTATACAAATCAACCGTCAGCTGTACTAAAGAACCAGTTCTGTTCTTTTAAAAAGGAATTACAGAACAAATAATCAGGAGGCCAAGAAAACTGCTTATACAAATTACATTCTACCATCTAGCGATGCGATTAGAATGTCTTGGGAGGCTATAAACCCCATAGGGGTTCCGTCTAATTATTCTGAGGGTGAAGAAACCCTAACAACAGAGGACTTTAACATTTATGACAACTGTTGCGAAGAAGACCTTATACTCTATTGCGGATAGCGTTCGGGGTTCGGCTGATTTCCTGTGCATGAGAGCGAGAGTCGATAGTTGCTTTGGCTTTAGTGAGGTAAGTCCTTTTGTGATCAGAGATGCTATAAATGCGCTAAAGAATTCAGAAAATATGGAAAACAAACAACATGAATGTATCTTAAATCATTGAATGATATCTTATGGTATCAGATAACAAGCCTTATAAATATAAATATTCGAAAGAAATTAGAGGAAAAATAAAATTATTGGAACAACTATCGTCCTTCTTCTTCCTGTTTTATCAAACGTCCATGAACACATATCAAAGATCAGTTATGCAGGTGTTTTGAAGTAAACACAAAGGTTTCCACCACTTATGCTATTATCAGTTTTCTAGAACATATGACAGAGGCGTTTGAGCCGCGGACTGCGACCTCTCGAAGGTTTTTTCTTTTCCCACAAAATATTAATATGAAAGCTGTCACATTATGGACTTCATGAGAGCAGTGTGTGTTTGATGTGAAGCTATTTTGAGGGAAGATATCGAAAAGCAACATACAATGGCAGAATATCGAGTTAATGGGCAGACTGAACATGGTGTGTCCCAGAAGTTTATTCTATATTGAAGCCATTACTCTTTTTAATTTATATATATAAAGATTCTTTTTTGCAGACGACAGTTCTGTGCCTCACCGTAGCTATAGTGAGGAGAGTTTGACTAAAAGTATGCTTAATTTGAAAAAATGGTTTATAGGAAACAAACTCACGCTGAATGAGGCGAAGACAGTTAGCATGAACTTTGCGTTGCGAGCGTCTGAGCCGGAGAACCCTGAGGAGGTGTGGTCCCTTGGGGGTTTACTTGCACCTAACCTTAAAGTTCGTAAATCATGTAGATGTTGCCAAGCGTCTAACAATGTATAGTTTTTTTAAATTTTGTATTGAAATATGCTGCAATTTTTTTATGACCCTAAATTGTACTTTTCAAAATAAAGATATTTTTGACTTTTGTCTTTGGCTTTGTAATACTAAGGACAAAAATGCTTCATTTCAGCAATTTGTGAAATGATGTGAAATATGATATAAGGGTTGACTAAATAATAATAAATAAGTGAGAACTGCAAAACTGCTGAGGTTCACAACTTTCCTCCAACAGACTGCCAATTATTACAGAAAACTGTAATTATTAAACCATATCATGGTTGCATTTTAAGGAAGGCTTACAATAAGATCCTCCTTAGCCACCTCTCTGTATAGTGAATACACAGCTTGATTCAATGAAGATGGAGCACCAACCCAATCATATTACACAAAATTATCATTTACTGAAGGAAAAATCAGATTTCTATGCAAACTGAGTTTCCCTAAGAAATCATAATTGAATTAATTGCATGTGCAATAACTAAATATATGCAGTTGTATTAGAATGAGTATTGAATTTTATCATATATGTGTAAAACCGGTTTAATTGAATGATTATTTATCAAATTTTGAATATCATTAAGAGATAAAAATGTCTGAAGATGAAAAGGCTCAAATAGTAGGTATCCAGAATGGAAGGATAGTTAATTTGTGCTGTAGCAGAGCTAAATATATAACTAATATAAATAAAAAAAAACTATCTCGAAAACTAAGCAACGCTGGGACAGTCATCAAGAAGAAAAGTTGGTTCAGCTTGTCCCAACATTTCCAATCCTGAACATGATGCAGTTTTTTTTATCATTAATGAGCTGCCTCTATCTGCCTGAAGCTATAATATTAACAAGGATTATTTAAGTTGTTTTGCCAATCTAATTTATTTTTTTTAACCAACGGAAAGCTGACTTAAGAGAAAAGATGCTGTAAGCACCAGCAGGCTTAGATCTTGATCCACTAGACCTAGGGAAAATTTGTATGTCTCATCAGTGGGAACTATGCTCAGTCAAAATAGTTTATTTCATAATTGACTTGTTACATATAATAATCTCCCACCAGGGATTCATTAGATATAATCAAGAAAAGGTGTATTAACATATCTGAAGAAACCATTGTTATTTAGTAAGTAGGTAGGTATATTTGTAATGCTGTAGCACATTAATTATTTATTCATTAACACAGTTATATCTTGTGACCATCGCCAACTGACTGACCAATTCTAAGATCATTAAGCAATTCTCAAATAAAATTTCACTGGTCATCTATGTTCATATGTTATACTTACTTTTATATCCTGCTGAATCACACCACAAAGCCACCATGGACAGCAACCAATGAAATAGATATCCCTCAATTTTCCAATACAAGTCTTCACACACTTTCCTCAAAGGCCATAGTAATATCACCCACACAACATATGTAGGAATGCAATATAGGTTATTTATTAAAATAAAGCACAGCCTCAAAATGCTCCTAGATAATTCATGGAGATTACTGAAAAATAATTATGACCTTAAGCATCAAACAGAAATACATCACATTTAAAAAAAAAATAAAATATGAAAGATACTATTTAGAGAACATGATGTATGAAACATGAAACTCCGCACATCGTTAAATTTTAAGAACAGACGTGTTCATGAAACACCGCACAACATAAAATTTTATTGCACAGAATATATGTGAAATCACGTATAACATTTCAGCTTTACACATTATTTATTTGAAATGAAACAAAATATAATTTCAAAATATAAAACACTACGTACTGCCCTACTTTAGATTCATATACGGATTAATGTACCTTCTTTTTTTATTCATTTGTGTGATGGTCCATGAACCCCCCAAATTAGTTTTAAAAATGTCTACTTAGTAATAATTGGGATATCGGCCTGTCGGATATGGGATGAATTTGAACCCACTCTCTTTAGCGTCACAGAATTCCATCTACTAAATAGCATCATATACCTAAGTAATGTTAAAATGTATAATTCAAAATAAGAATCTCTGATGCTCTGAAGTTTAATTTAACTACTTATAAGTAGCTTAGACCTTAGATGGTAACTTACCAAAGGCCTCAAGAGATCAATAAAAGCTGCAGATTTTAAATTGAATCAGTAGGTACCGAGGTAGGTACTTTGTACCTTAGAGTATCTCTAATCTAAGCTTTGTGCCAATTATTATAGACTGATGGGTAAGTAAAGTTTTAGGAAATTAATGAGGAAATGAACCGTGAATTAAAACTCAAGGTAATATTTAAATAAAAAAATAGTTAAGTATTCAATTCTAATCAAGTATGTATAGCTAGCCATGGTAAGTAATGGCCAAGGTAACGGTTTTATATGCAATATTGAAGCAATACAATGATTCAATATTGTAAACAATATTGTAGAGGTAGGTAAGTAACTATCGAGATAACTACCCAGGATCAAGTGTAGAACTATCTCCAGTTAGTACAGGGTTATCCAACAAGGACTAGACAAGGCGATTTTTTGACTTTCCCTGTACTTTTATAAAAAAAAAACTGAAATAGCCATCTTGAAGGCGTTACATTGGAATCGGTGGTCAGTTTTAATGATTTGGGCGTGGTTTTTTTGTAGCGACTTGAGTTTTAATAAACATATTGATAACGTAGTGTTAAAAGCAACAAGAATGTTGGGCTTTCTGCGTCGTACCTGTTCAAATGTTGGTGATATTAAAGCTATTAAATCATTGTATAACTGTCTAGTACGTAGCATTTTAGAATATAATAGTGTTATATGGAGTCCTGTCTATAACTGTCATATACATCGCATAGAACAGGTTCAAAACAAATTTGTCAAATTTTTATTGTACAAGTTGAGGTTTCCATATAGGGACTTGTCATATTTGACACGCATTCAATTGGCAGGTATTCAAAGTCTTGAACAACGCAGACAAAATGCATTGGTATTATTTTTATTTAAATTGAATAATGGCCAAACCGAGGGGCGGCTCACTGGCCAAAATTTGTACATCGATTTCGGAAATCGCAGGGATTTCGAGAATTTTTAAGGGATTTCTGGATTTCGAAAGGATTTCCGATATGATTTCGGGATTTCGGATAGGATTTCGAGATTTCGAATGGATTTCCGATGGATTTCGCGATTTCCAAATGATTTCGAAAGGATTTCGCGGGATTTCGAAAGAAAATTTACAGCTATTTCGGGAGTGAGTCGCTTCGCGTAAAAGCAAAGAGACAAAGAAAGTACACAATAAAATGCACTTTCTAAGTTGGCCTTCTGATTAATTTTGCAAAAAATCGCATTAATTCGGTTTTTGTTTCTTTTGGCCACCAAATATAAAAGCCAGACATATTTAAAACTTAGATATTCTTGGGTTATGATTTATAGCGAGGTTTATAGACATATTTAAAATTTATTTATTGGTTTTTTTTAATCTTTAATTTTTTTTGCAAAATATTTTTATCTCAAACCATATCAAATAAATAGGTCCAAAAAAATATATCCTTTCGTCATCATCTTTATGCCAATTGTATTGATTTAAGTTAAGCGTTAAAAACTTTACAACACAAGTTGTCTCATTTATCTCAAGCACTCGTCCAATGTACCATGGGTCATAGATAACTGCATAGTAGTGTTCCATTTTACTTTAAACTTTATTTTCTTTTGAAACATCAAAATGACTTTCTGTAGCATCTGAGAAGCGTTCTTCTTCAAATTCACTTTCAACGGGAATTTCAGTTTCTGTATCTGTTTCACTCTCGGAATTACCCTTGGAATTACCTTTTTGGAAAACTTCTTTTCTATTTTTCTTGAACACAGAACACAAAGGCTTTTCAGGTTTTCCCCCCATAGTTTTACATCGTAATAATCGGTCATTTGATAGGCGGCCTTTTTTCGTTAATATCCACGTTAAGGTACTTTTTTACAATAACCTTATCTTTAACATTTAATTTTAAAAGAGATGAATCAGTTGTAACAGTCTCTGATTTGTATTTTTTACTATGATCTTTAATGTTAATGTCTTTAAATATTTTATGTCGCTTTCTATTTCCGGCTCATCTTGAGAATTTAAAAATTGTGTTCGGACATTATATCTGGATCAATACAAGGTTCTTCAATTTAAAATTCTAATATCTCTGGAATGGAGTGGATTGTATGGCATTTTTACTAAATTCCCCAGAAACATCTAGCTTTTTGGCATCAGCAATTGCATTTTTTTGTTTGTCATCTATAGTACTTCTTAAAACATTTATCCCTGAAATTCTGTTGTATTTGTCCCTAGCTTTTTGTTTTCTTCTCTAGGAAATATAAATTTGGAAATATAGTATGTCGTCTATGGATCAAATTCAGTAGGTCAAAATTTCCCATGGTTGCAAAACATGCTTGCCATGGAACGAGTTCATCGAAAAAAGGTTTCACAGGTTGGCTACTACACAGCCAAGGTAAAAATAATTCTGGACAGTCTCTACATTTTTCAATTAATACCAACAATGAATGTGCATTTAGTTCGATGCAAACATATTATGTTTGTAGTGTTATCTAGCTTTTGGAAAGTGGAAGATTATGGTGATTTTTAACCCATGCTCTCCATAGGTAGAAAGCCTAAGAAACAGCACAGAATACCAAATTTTATAAATTCTTTCAATAACACAAGCTTTTATCCAGAAATGAGTCCAAAATATATCTAACTATTTTAAGTAACTGTGCCGAGAACTGTGCAGTCCATTGTGTTACTTCCACATCACCTACACGCTTTATTGTAGGTAAAACTATCGCCGATCTTGGAAAATTCGTAGATTTTGGGATGCTCATCACGAATCTGCAGTCAATTCGATCGGGCGACGTTTCGTTTTCAAGGTATTCATCTTCAGAGTTAAAAACAATATTTTCACGATTAATATGACATTCTGGTAGATTTTGGAACTCTCTACTACAAATATGAAGTCCATTCGATTGGGCGACGTTTCGTTCTCGAGATATTCATCCTCAAAGTTCAAAGCCGTTTTGTCACGGTTTTCCCTTCTTTTAACCAACACATTTGAATCACTTTATACGTTTAAATAATTGATAAAGTGCTTAAAGTGTGTTGGGTTTTAATTAAGACAAGGGAAAATTAGGGGAAAAAACGGTTTTCAAATTTGAGGATGAATATCTCGAGAACGAAACGTTACCCGATCGAACTGACTTCAGATTCGTGATGAGCATCCCAAAATCTACCAAGACGCCCAATTTCGACAAGATCGGCGATAATTTCAGTAGCTGGAAAATTTAAGATCTATTTTTCCCGAGTTTTTCCGGAAAAACCGACAAGGTAACATTGGATTCATGATCTACGACCCAAAAATAGCGGGTATGCAAAAAATATCCGAAAAACTGTCCACACGCTAATATCAATACTTATAACAACAAAAAATTAAGAAATCATTTTTATATTATCAGAAGACAAAAAGCAAAAAATGTTGTTCAAGAATTTCGACGCGATACCACTATGGATTTCGAGAAATCCATTTGGATTTCGAATAGGATTTCGTGATTTCGAAAGGATTTCGGATGTGATTTCGAGATTTCGAAAGGATTTCGGATAGGATTTCGGGATTTCGAATCGATTTCCGATGGATTTCGCGATTTCGGAAGGATTTCGAAATGATTTCGAAAGGATTTCGCGGGATTTCGGGAGAAAATGTACAGCGATTTCGGGAGTGAGCCGCCCCTCGCCAAACTGAGTGCAGTCAATTATTGTCATTGGTTCTTTTTCGAATACCCCAAAGAACAACGAGATCGAGGCAACTGTTTCACATTGTGCACCATCGAACTGAATATGGAACTCAATGTTTTTCCAATAGGCTAATGAATAATTATACCCAACATTTCGAAAGTATTGATCTATTCAGATATAGTTTTTTTTGGGTTTTAAACAGAGAGTATTGGTAAGACAATTGGGTTAATTATTTAAGATTGAGTTTTTGGAGTAGTTGGAAAAAATGTGTTTTATATACTAAGTATTTGGAGTTTTTAACTCTGTAAGTATTATTGTTAATAAATAAATAAATAATCGTACGATAGACGAACATTTTCCGAATTTAAAACTGAAGAAAAAAGGCGTTTTTGAATTAAACATCCATCATTAGAGATCAAAATTTATATGAGAAATCGGATAAGCACATTAAAAATATGGCATCCCATTTAAAAATATATCAAAGTGACCCCTAGCACTTTTATTTGATGTTCAATTGTTTTTTGCTGAACATATTCGAATTCGCGGGAGAATCGATCGAATCGATTCTTGATGTTTATTAAAGATAATAAGTTGATTAACGAGAGACAGCATGGTTTCCAAGCAAATAAATCAACAAACTCAGCTATTCACACCTTTTATGATGAAATAGTAAAACTGATCGACGCAGGGGAGAGCCCTGTTGGGTTTTTTTGTGACTTCAGCAGGGCCCTTGACTGTGTTGATCATACTAAACTTTTAGAAAGACTAGTTTGTTATGGATTGAAGAATCAGGCATTGGAATGGGTGCGATCATTCTTAGCAGACAGAAGGCAGTATGTAGCTATTCACCATTTGCATTCTGATGGTAGTAGGGCAGAAGTTAATTCTAGGTCTGAAGAATGCTTAATGGGGGTTCCTCAGGGTACTGTTTTAGGCCCGGTGCTGTTTTTATTATATGTAAATAAATTGCCAACGATAACTTTGTTTGCTGATGATACCTCCATTGTGGCTTCAGGTTCATCCGGCGAACTGTTGAAATGTAAAGTAGATGATGCCATCTCTAGACTGTATAGTTGGTTTGCAAGTAGTTGTTTATATTTTAATTTGGATAAAACACAATGTGTTAGATTTCACACAAGACAAAGGAACTGCAATGAACTAAAATTTGAACTAAATAATGTGAATATTGACAATGTTGAACATGTAATTCCTGTCTGGACTGGAAGAAACACTGTGATTATGTGATATCAAAACTAAACTCAGCTTATTATGTACTGTTGAACTTGAGAAATGTACTAACACAGAAACATTTAATTATGATTTATCATGCACAGGTTGATTGTATACTTAGATATGGTGTGTCCTTTTGGGGAAATTTAACGAAATCAAAGGATGTGTTCATTAAGCAAAAAAGAATAATCAGATGTATAGAGGGTGTCAATCGAAGAACATCATGTAGAGATCTTTTTAAAAAGTTTAATATCCTAACACTTGCCGGTCTGTACATATTTGAAACATGTCTGCATATTTTTAAAAATAGGAATAACTATACAAGGCATGGCCAGTTACATTCATTTAGCACCCGAATTGCTCAAGATTTCTATATACCACCCTATAAAACCCAGATAATGGGTGCGTTCACCAGGCGTCAGCAGCTGACATGCATCACTCAACTGATGAATGTTAGCAGTTGGAAATTGTCTGAACGCCCCGTTGAGTTTTGATGAGTTTTGGCTTTTTGTTTGGAAGCTTTTGACAGCTGCTAGCGATAGCAGGACATAACCTTCGTTTTGTGTTTTGTCCTTTCTTTTTTAATGCACACCATTAATGTTTTGGTTTTGGAATTTACATTTAGTGTCAAGAGATATGTATTCACAAACCTTGTCTAAAATACAGAGTATAGATTATTATAATTTCTTATTTGTTCAAATTTTACAGATGTGCATCCATTTATACCATCCTTCCATTACATACTTCTGTTATTTCATCATATTTTATCGTTTTTAATTACCGGTTGCCGTTGCCGATCTTTCTGTTACAATATTACAAATCAACATATTATGCAAATTAATAATAATCGTAATCAACAAAAACAAAAATATATCAGGTGAAATGTCAAACTTTGACACGCATTTCTGCCTCTGCGCATGTCTAAGCAAACGTTGACCAAAGTCAGCGTAAAATATTCCCGCTGAGAGAAATTAGCAGCAGCTGAGTTTAAGCAGTTTGTCATCAGAGCTGATGAACGCAAACGCTGCCTCAACTACTCAACTGTTGGCGTCTGGTGAACGCACCCAATGTATAGGTCCCCAAATGTAATTGGTCTAAGGCTTTTCAACCATCTTCCGCCGGGCA
>MU195806.1:0-12454 GCA_016904865.1 Pissodes strobi | reverse complement strand
GCATCCTGGAGGTTCTCTAATGTGGGCTGGGGGCACAACGAGCCTAATTGGTGGCCTATTTGCAAGGCCCGCTAGAGGCCGCTCCTTCTGATACTGATCTATGTACATGTTTGCTGATATTCAAAACAGTAATTTTCATGTGGCACTCAGAGTTCAACATTCTATATCCAAATTATGGAAAATACCATTGAAATAAGAAAGCCTTAGTTTGATATTTTGTGTATATTAACTAGTAAGTGCTAGATTTATAATGCCAATACCATGGGTGGTTATGAATGAAAAATCCTTAATATATGATTCGACACTGGCTTTTCCGCAGTGTAGTGATTGCTGTATGATATAATATATTTATAATATTCGAACGTGTTAAACAAGGTCACAATCTAAGGAACTTAAACAATGAATAATAAGAATGACTTTCCAGTGTATGTACGTGAACACACCTACTTTTTTAAAATAGTGTTTAAAACCTAAATAGCCAAGTTACACACTATGTAAAAAACCCTAAGTTTGACAACTTCTCTACAATATTAGGTAAAATCACTCAGGAGCCAAGTTGTCAACCTTTGCCATATGACTATAACCTCATTTATTACCCGTAAAAACCATTTGCCCTGTTATTTTTGTTTACATTCCAGTTTCTTTAGGTATTTGCTGTCATTGTGAATGCCGTGGCCCCCAGGATAAAACGCGTTGGTTTTTTACGCAAGGGGCTGTATGAATGACGTAAGGTTTGGTTAAGATTTGTGAAGTTTGTCTTTCTTTTCAATTGTAAACTGTCAAGATGAGTAAGAAACGTCGCATAGAACCGCTCACCCTACAGCAGTTACAATTATTAGCCGAAGAAATTGATCTTGAACACTCTGACCACCAAGATTATACTTCAGAATCAGATGACAATGTTCATGATCCTAATTGGTCATCAAGTGATAATAGTAGTGCGGCTGAAGAAGACGTTTATACAAGACACGATTTGACAAGTGCCGTTGTTGCTGATAGTGATAGTGAAATATCAGTGCTAATTCTGATGAGAGTGGGAAGACGTGGACGACAGGCAAATAGAAGAAGGAGAAGATGAAGCTGAAGTTGCTGGCGAGTGGGGCGAATTTGTGGGCCGTCAGAAACACTTTCCTTTCATTGGTACCAAAGGAATACAGCTTGAAATTCCAGCCACCAGTTCTCCTCTTGATATATTCTTACTTATATTTGATGACACATTCGTTAATCTCATAGTAACCGAAATGAACAGATATGCAGAAGAATGTAAAATGATTCACCCTCAGCACCAGTTTGCACGAATAAATAGATGGACGGAAAGAGCTTGCTATGGTAGGTTGAGGGGTCGCTCGGCAAGATTTACCCTTCAACACGTCGACCACAATTGATCTTTTGTGTATACCCATCTATTTTACACGAAAATTCCTATCTCCTTCGAGAATCTCAAAATATTTCGAGGGTTGAGCTTTTGTAGATCCTCTGGTGCCATAAGGGCATTTTCGAGATGCCTCAACCTTTGGCGAGTCAGTGCCTGACATACGCAGAGTAAGTGCTCTGACGTCTTAGCCATTGCTTGGCAGAATCTGCATAGTTCGTCAGTGGTTTTCCCCATTTTCTTGAGGTGGTACCTCCAGGGGCCATGTCCAGTGAGAAGGTCTAAGACCAGTTTTATCTCATTTTTTTGTAGCTTGAGAAGCTTTTTAGTGCAGTTAGGCGAGTGATAGATGAGTCTCTCGGCCTGTCTCTGCCCAGGTGCATTGGTCCAATGTGTCGCTTTCCGCCTTTTTCCCAATTTCTGAGTTCATTCATTACGTGTCCTCTGGTGATGCCACAGAATGGTTCAGGCCCGCAAAAGGCAGTCTGTGCACCATTCCGTGCGAGCTGGTCAGCGGCATTGTTTCCTTCCACTCTTTCGTGCCCTGGTACCCACATTAAAGTGAGTTTGTTTCTGTTTGCCAGTTGATCTGCAGTCATCCGACAATCCCACACTAGCCGGGAGTTAATTCTGCTAGATGCTAGCGCTTTCAAGGCTGCTTGACTATCTGATAGGATATAGATCTTTGCACCTCTTAGCTTTGGCACATTCAGAGATGATCAAGTACCACTTGACAACTTAGATTCATATTGGGCAACGCAATTTATAATATGAAAATCCCACGGTCTATTAAGACCTACTTAAGATCTACTTAAGAGGAGTCGCAAGACGATAAGAATATTAGTGAGTCAGCTGACTGTAGAATGAACAGACACATGGAAAGATCGGCCTGGCGGATAATAGCCGTTGCAGGTTCCGTCAGGAGGAGGAGGAAACTCCAAAACACGTGTGGTCCGAGTGGGAGGCTCTCTGCAGGCTCAGGTATGCAAGGCTAGCAGAGACCAAACCAGGACCTGCAAGGTACATGAAGGAGCCGGTACTCCACTTGTCGAGTCTGATTAGGAAGACCAGACTGGATGAGGTCCTCTAAACATGGTGCGGAGTGCTACAATAAACCTGCACAGGTTGCAGTGGCAAAGGCGCAGCAGAACTCCCTTCAATTCTATTCTATTTTAAAGATGAAGGAGGCTCGGCCGGGGTGAGGGCACTGGCGGGACCCTTCAGGGCTCGTCAGTGGGAGTGATGGTGGGTCCCTTCCTCTTTCTTCTTCTTTTTCTTACCTAACTTTGAGGTTAAAATCGCTTATTGTGGTCAATCAACTCAAGTAGAACCATAGACGAGAATTCAATGCTTTTGACCTTGGAAGATTACTGTTTAAAAAAAAAATAGGATAATTAAACTTTTTCTCATAAATGTAGGAAAAATCTCTTACCCCAGTTAAGTCGACAGGGGAACCAACTGAAGCAATCTAAATCTTAATACATTAAAACGTGATAATGCTATATGGAACCAAGAATTTTGAAAAAATACGTGCCAAAAACATGCACAATAAAACTCCTGGTCAAGTAAATCTGACTCATATCTAGTCTAAGTATCGATACTTTCTCAGTGATCTCGTATTCGATACCGGTAAAGTAATGTAAGCTTGGTATCGATACTAAAATATTTAACATCGAAAGCAAAATATCGATACTGGTATCGAGTAGTATCGGAATATCCCTAATCAAGTGTTCTGGTTTGTGACCAAAGTTCTGTATTCTTTGTTAAGTCTTTGATCCTAAGTGCATTTTTAGCTAAAATGGGCCGCAATAAAAATTTTTTTTTGTGAAAATATTAAATTTCGTAGATTGGCCCTATTTATATATTACACATTTACCTAAACACACCATTATGTCTACTGGAACTAGTACTCGTTACTTACCCTAGCACGGCATCTAATGCGCCCAATGAGACGTTGACTATTATTTCACTTCACGCATGACCCTCCGCTCGCTACGGGAGGATTGGGGGCGAGGGAAGGGGCGCAATCAACAAAAACTAACCCAAGGCATGCCCAAAATGAAGAAGAAACATTTTACAAACATAACCTTAAGAAAAATTAAAACCGACAGGAATCGAACCTCGGGCCGCCGCAACAGACCCAGCATCTAACCACTGAACCACCAGAGCACTTGCAGACAATTCATTGCACCGCAAGAACACAAGAATAAATCATTCTTGTGGCAAGAACATGGGTAAACTGAACGCTCATTAGGTGCCGTGCTACGGTTATCTCTAAATGTACTCTAGACATAAAGTAAAACGTGATTTCATTTCTGAAAATGCAGATACATTATTGCTGCAGTTAAGGCCACATTGGCACATTTTTTCGATTATATACTAGTTACCTTTTTTTTGAGTGTAGGGATATGATACAGGAAGAAATGTCCCGAAACGAGAACAAAGAAATCTTGTCTTAATCGTCTGAAAGTTATTGATTCCCCGTGACCGTGAAGGAACAGGAAATGAATTTTCGAGCCATTGCAACAGCTCTCACGTAGGAAGAGAAGATGTAATAGGAATGTATTGTATTCTTCTAATATGCATGTTATTGTTTCGGTCGCATTAAAATCGATGTTTACATCTCTATTACAACTTCTGTTGCCACGTGAGGGTTGTTTCAATGACTTGAGAATGTTCTATTAAAACGCGAAATTTAACAAAATAGTATATAATTTTATTATAGAAATATGAATAATTTCGAATTTCTACGTGTCCACACTTCTTTATATTTAGCTAGATGACATTTGACATTAACAGCCATATAACATAAAACTAGTGTAGAAGTGACACTCATTATCAAATGTCAATAACAACTGTTTATAATGACAGAGAATACAAGCAGAAGTTTCCCGTAACACAACAGAGGGCTTCAGAGTTGCGCGCGCATTACATTTTTGACAAACACCATATCTTTAGGGTCTAGCGAATTGCTGTCAACTTGTCTCGTAGCTCAGTGGTTGAATGCTGTGTCTCCGATACGGCGGCCCGGGTTCGATTTCAGTGACATGACATGTTTTTTTGTTTTTAATATTATGTGTAAAAAGTTGTTTTCTTCATTTTGGGCATGCCTTGGGTTAGTTCTGCTTCGTTCTTTTGGTTGCGCCTCCGTTGCGAGCGGAGAGCTATGCGTGAAGTGTAATAATAGACACTTTTGTCAACAATGTGATGCGCGCGCCACTCTGAAGTCCTCTGATGTAGGACGGGCAACGATAAGTGAGGTAGACGCTTCCCGTACCACATCAGAGGGCTTCAGAGTTGCGCGCGCATTACATTATTGACAAACACCCAATCTTTAGGGTCTAGCGAATTGCCGTCAACTGGTCCGTAGCTCAGTGGTTGCGGATGCTGAGTCTGCGATACGGCGCCGCCGGCCCTGGCGGCGCGGCGGCCCGGTTTCGAGTCCAGTGGCAAGGTTTTCTTATTTTTCGTAATAAGTGTAAACAGTTTTTTCATCATTTTGGGCGTGCCTTGGCTTAGTTTTGGTTAGTTTCTGTTGGTTGCGCCCCCGTAGCGAGCGAAGCTAGAAGTATAATATTAGATATTTTTGTCAACAATGTGATGCGCGCGCAGCTCTGAAGCCCTTTGATACGGTCCAGGCAACATCTTGTGAGAACTCATGCCCTGGGCCCGTATTCTCGAGTCATTGGAACGGCTTTCACGTGGGACGAGAAGGTGTAGTAGGGATGTAGATTTATCGATTTGCATACCATGGAACTAATCACGTATTTGAAGAACTTTAGTACATCTCTATTATATCCTCCCCTTCCACGTGAGAGCTATTCTAATGTCTCAAAAATTATCCGCAATAAAAGAGTTTTTTTTTCAATTGAATCATCTGATATATTTTTGCACATTTGATTCTCTATACGATGTCGTATATATTGAGACGTTGCCAAATTGATAACTAAATTCTCCACGAACAAAGAAATCTTGTGTGAAAGTTATTGATTTGCCATGACCGTGAAGGAACAAGTAGATTGACGGTTCACTAGATCTCTGTTGGAACTCGAATACACCGAGTAATTAAGGATGAGCCCATACTATCGATACAATGCCAATGTCGATAATTTTCTCTCGACACTAATAGCCGATTGCACCGAAGTATTTCATTCAAGATTAATTCCATAGTGACCTATTCTTGAGTTAAATACTTCGGGGTAATCGAGCGCAAGTAATGTTCTGTATTAATATTGACTAACCAACAGATTGTCAAAGTGCGAATGTCAATTTTTTGATGAAGTGTCAAATATGACAGTAGATATACAGGGACTCAATAGTGTAAAAAATTTCAGTAACCACTGTCGCATATACAGGGCGATACATAGACGTAGGCACTAAAAAAGATACTTTTTCAAATGTATCAGCTTTAAATTTGTGCATTTTTGGATTCTTTAATTCTATACAGTCCCTTGTCGATTTTTAAACTTTTTTGCGACGTTGTCAAACTGATAAGTACGTTCTCTAAATTTTGCGATATTTTTCAACTTGCCGTTATGGCTACTTTGCCATACTTTTTCTAATAAAAACCAATTTTTTGAGTGCTATGCAAGAAGGGATTTGCCAAAACGAGAACAAATAATTCCTGTCTGAATCGTCTGAAAGTTATTGATTTCCCGTGACCGTGAAGGAACAGGAACAGGTGGATTGGCGATGCTTTTGCTCTATTAGATCTATGAGTGAACTCGAAGACACCGACAAATTAGGGATGTCTCCATACTATCGATACGATTCTAATGTCGATAAAAAAAAATTCGATACAAATCTCCGATTGCGCCGAAGTATTTAATTCAAGATTAAGTTTATATCGAATTAAATTCCATCTGCTCAGACGAAAAATGAATGCTGAATATACAGGATGGTACAGAAAAGAGCAAGAAAAATGTGAAATTTATCGATTTAAATATGTCATAAAATATTTAAAAAAAAAATTTCAAGACACCAACTGAGTACAGTTAAACTCCACACCTTCTCAATACTTCAAAATCAATTGAATCTGGGCATGGAACATATACAAAAAATGCGCTCAAATTTTTTGATAAGGAATTGAAGGTTTTCAGGCGCAAAAAAAACTATTCTGCCACGTCGGCACCGGCGCCCTTGACTTATAAGTTCCTTTGCATAAGTAAACATGTAATTAAACTTCTTGGCGTGTGTTTATTAATATGTTGAAGTATGAGATGCTACTAAAAAAAATTAGTTGCAGGTGGATCGATATTTGGAAGTATTAATTGATATTTCGATACTAATCTACTCTCAAGTATCGATACCTCCATTCTCAAACCCGTACATCTCTTCCAACAAGGACCTACATTAAGGCGCGTTTACAGGTCTAGTGGAGCCAACGATGTAATTAAGCAATTTAAGAGGAATTCTTGCGTTTTTGTGAAGTTGGGTAGTTTTTGAAACAACTGACAATAAAGTAATGTTATTTTTGATACATTGCAAAGCTGCAGTGAGTACATTCGTACACAAGCCTTAAATGCACATTCCTAACGTTGACAGGCGTCATAGAGATGGGTAGCGGTGGGCGGTAGACCAAGTCATGTGTTAGGTTGGACATAAATGGCACATTCTCCCGTCAAGCTCAGACGTAGAAACGTAGAGCAAAATGACTAAAAGGAAATATTCCGGAAAAACAATAAATAATAGCTCCAATGCGATAATGTAAATTCCTTCTATAAAATAAGGTAGGTGTGTCTTCAAGGGTCAAGCCTGAGTTTCGATAAACCGTTTATTTGAAAAACAATGATAAAAGTATCTAATTAGCTATAAGGAAGAACATCGACGTCAAAAAACGGTGGTTATTATACGGAGATATAAATTTCTATCAGTACGTTCGCTCAAGAATACATCTAACTGTTCTATCATATTATGCAAAAAACACCTTCCATCTACACGAATACAAATGTATGTCCGTTGGAATATCAAGTGCTTTAAAGCCACATTTGGCGGGACTTTAGGCGCCAAAACAAGTGGCAAACGATTAAAAACGAGATCCCGCGGTCGCGCCAGACTGCTTTTAATTATTCTATTGCCCTAAGAGACCTTTAAACGCTAGTTCTTAACGCACAGAGCATAGAGCCCGGTCATAGTTGGCTGCTAGAAAGGCATTCGCTCTCCGGTCGTTAAGCTTTTACTAGCCGAGGGTGAGGGGAGTGCCAGGGCCGGAGCAGCACTGAGGAAATTCACTGATGTGCCTAATTAAAATATAAGTGTTCATGGTACAGGCAGAGTCCAAAGAAAGTAAACACGTTTTGATAGAAATGTATCGATTTATTGAAGGAATCGATATCGACACATACATTTTTAAAATTTTCTGACCCTTTGTTACGGATCAAAATTCTTCTTATTTTTAGACGTCATTATAGGAAGGTATATCGCTTGGATAACCATCTCTACTATTTCTCGATAAGGCCGAACCTGACTAGTTTCATGACAGCAGCAGAGCAGGTAAATTGTCATTTAAGGTATTTAGATTAATGATAATCGGACAATTTTGACGTGTTTACAGAATTTTCAGTTTATTAATCTAGAAGGATGAGAAAAACAGGAGAATAGCTTATGAAAGCCTAAGACAGGAATGTGCAAACCGTTTTCTTTGATCTCGTGCGGTTTAGATTTTAGAGCCTGTCAAAGTGTCAAAATGCTCGACTTTCAACTGTCAATCTTTCGTAAACAGCTAAAGATAGGTATAGGATATTATACACCAAATATGTTTAGATTTCTCTAGAGATTCCAAAAATGTAATGATATACAGGGTGTTCTATTTAAAAAAAAAACAGTTTATCCCTGGCGTAAGTTTTTTGCTTTAGGTTCAAATGTTTTTTTGGTCCAATTTTTGAATTTACCAGAAAAAATACATCGAATGGCTATTTTTTGGTTTGTTTTAAAAATGCAGGGAAGGTAAAAAATAGGCCCCGGTTGAGTCCTCGTTGGAACACCTTGTACAATATGATTTCACAAAATATCTTTCACGTTTTAACACTGAACTCTTTTGCCAAAAAGACTTGAAAAACTACTAAATATTTTTAAATCAGCGAACGATGATAATCGTGGTTCGGAGCGCACATCCCTAGTTGGTCGATAAATAGGACTATCAGAACTCGGCTTATTATGATAGGTGTAAGGCAATTTTATTCAATTTTTTCAAGGAAGGTAAAGATAATCCGAAGTGTAAGGGGTGATGGCGAGATGGTCCAACAAGAAGCCAACCCAAATGTCAACCTCATCTGCTCGAGTGGTGATATATCACCCGGTGCACCCTGCTAGAACAGACAAGGCTCTGGCGTCCGAATCACGGCGGTATAACCGTTAAAACGAGATAGGAGGAAATGCTTATCTCAGGACCACGCAGAAGGACAAAATACATATGCGACAACTATAGAACAAATCGGAATGCATAAAGCCTTACCTTCTACCACAATTACCACCAGAACAAGCCGGATTTGTCTCAGGGCGCGGAACCAGAGAACAGATACTGAACCTCCGACAAATAATCGAGGGAATTCAATGTGCCTACTTAGGTACTTATGCTTCATAGATTACTCTAAAGCATTTGACTGCATACGATGGCAAAATTTATGGACGATCTTGACTGAAATGGGCGCACCTCACTACTTAATATCGCTAATACAAAATTTATACGACAATAACACAGCATACATAGAGGAAGATCTGACCAATCCATTCTGAGTGAGTAAGGGTGGGATACTAAGGCCACTACTCTTTAACATCTATGGCGAGTGGATTATGAGGAAAGCGCTCGATGACTGTCAGGGAGGAATTACCATTGACGGCATCAAGATCTGTAACTTGCGGTACGCCGATGATACGACTCTAATCGCTGCATCGGAAGAGTTGATCAATCTTATACGAAGAGTCGAAGAAACAAGCAACGAAGTAGGCCTGCAGATAAACAGAAAGAAAACCAAAATAATGATAATTGATCGCCAAAATAATAACAGATCTGAAGTAAAAATGATAAACAACATCGAGACAGTTGACGCTTTCATTTCACAATGTCGAGCACGGAGCGAGGAGATAAAAAGGAGAAGCGCAATAGCGAAAGAATCCATGACCAAACTAACCAAAGTATGGAAAAGCCATCACATATCCCTTAAAAACATAATCAGATTGGTCAGGAGCTTGGTGTTTTCAGTCTTCCTATATGGATCAGAATGCTGGATTTTAAAAAGGACTGATAAGCGGAAGATAGATGCCTTCGAAATGTTTTGCTGGCGCAGAATGCTGAGAGTGTCCTGGACGGAGAAAAGAACCAACCAATCCATTCTGGACCAACTCAGAATTAAGAAGGGATTGAGCGTTGTGGTAGTGGAGAAAATAGCTAAATTCTTTGGTCATGTGGTTAGAAGAACTGGTCTTGAGAGACTCACTTTGGAAGGGACAGTCCCTGGCAAAAGATCAAGAGGAAGATCGCCTACAAGATACATTGATCTTATAACCGGTCTAACCGGCAAAAACCTCACCCAAACATTCAAGATGGCAGAAGATAGGCAGGAATGGAAAGCCATCACAGAAAACAATACATGAATTCATGATGCTCGAAACCGAGCACACGACTAAGAAGAAGAAAGATAATCCGAAGCATAAAATATCAGTTGCGCTCAACCGCCATTTTTAAATCTCATTAGCCACTCAAAAACTGGTATTTTAAGTCATAACTCATAAAATTTATAGGCACTGGAAATTTCACGGCAAAATGTAACATGTTCCAAAAAATACCAGGGCCTTACTTTTAATTTGTCCTGTATAATATTACGTGTACAATATTGTATCATGAAACATCCGTCGAATTCTAACATAGGATTCTTGTGCAAAAAGGACGTCGAAAACTACTAACTACTTATAAATCAAAGATCTATAACAGCCGGGGATCGGAGCGCACATCCCTAGTTGATCGGTACTATTAGAACACGGCCTATTACGACAGGCGGAAGGCAAAATGTCAAATCAAAAGGACAATTCTATTCAATTTTTTTAAAGGAAGATAAAGAAGCATAAAATATAGTTACGTCCAACTACCATTTTTAAATCTCTTTAGCCACTCAAAAACTGTATTTATGTCATAACTTATAATATTTATAACTAATTTCGTGGCGATATGTAAACCGTTTCAAAATATATCAGAATGCCATACTTTTAAATCATCCTGTATAATATTACGTGTATGTACGTATGATGCTTAATGAAAAAATATCTTCCAAACTTTAACACTGGACTCCTTTGCAAAAAAGACGTCAAAAACTACTAACTATTTTGTAATGGGGTGTAATGTTAGCTCGCCTCCTCGTGGTGCACCCTGGGTAACGCTAAAGAGCTAACAACATTGGCGGTCAGAAAAACATTGTAATCTCCTGACCAAAACACATGATGAACACCAAACCTACAAACCGAAACGTTCCTCCTCAGGACCGATTGACTAAAAGGCTAGAACATAGCCTTACGATTTGTCAACTTAACGTAGAAGGATTAAGCTGGGAGAAAATTCTATTACATAACGACATCGACGTTTTGGCCATTCAGGAAACCCACACATGAAATACAGAACAGCTCACTAAAAGAGGTAAAATATGATAGGAGCCACGACCATCACGCATACGGAGTCGCCATCTCGGACTCAGGACTCGGACGACATCCAAGAAGTAGTTATCAGAGTGGGGGAAATAACTATCAGAAATATATATAAGCCTCCAAACAGTGCCTGGCCACTAGAAGTGCGACCACTCCTTCCACACCCCGTGGTATACGTAGGGGATTTTAACAGTCACCACACACAGTGGACGTACAAGAAGAACGACACCAATGGAGAAACACTAACACAGTGGGCAGAAGACAATAAGATGTACCTTGTATTTGATGCCAAACAACGCAGATCCTTCAAGTCAGCAGCATGGAAGCAAGAGTCTAACCCTGACCTCTGCTTTGTGAGCACAGACGACAACAACGTACCAATGCAGGCCACTCGCAAAATACTAGCAGATTTCCCGCATAGTCAGCACCGATCAGCCGCACGATCGATGTCAGAATGCAAATCCCACTCATGCCATCTTTCCCTCGTCCAAGATGGAACTTCAGAAAGGCACTCTAGAGGGACTTCGCGACTGGCCTTGACAAATGTCTGGGCTGGATTCCTCCTAGCGCCGAAAACTATAAGAGACTCATAAATGCAGCTATGGGATCAGCGAAAAAGACTATCTCCAGAGGCTACCGTAAAGAGTATGTGCCGGGATGAAACGATGAGTGCGAGAGGGAATATCGGAACTTTCAGGAGATCGGAGATAGGGAAATAGCCGACAACTTATTGCACAACTTGGATGCGGGTCGACGCGAGAAATGGACATACAGTGTATCCAGCCTCGATTTCAAGAGATCTAGCAGAAAAGCCTGGTCGCTTTTGAGAAAACTTGGTGACGGTCATAAAACGACGAACAACGCCAAGCACCCACCAGGAAATAAGATAGCAGCACATCCTGTCCAGAGCCAGATCATTAAGGAACAAATCCCATGCAACCCAAATCAAACGAGAACTTACGAAACTAAAAACCAGATGCGAAGGACCGACCGAATTTACCCTCCTAGTTACCACTGCTGAACGGAAGCTCTGAAAAACGTAAATGCCGGGAAGGCCCCAGGACCAGATGGAATCCACCCAGAATTTCTTCTCAACTGCGGAAAATATACCAAGAAATGGCTAGTCATGTTTCTCACAGACATAATGGAAAAGGGAAAAATCCCACATGCAATGAAAAGGTCAAAAATATTGCCATACTGAAGCCAGGAATACCGAGTGACCAACCAATATTTGAACCAGTCCCTATTGAACAGGCTGGTTTTAGACCACAGAGAAGCTGCACAGACCAAATGCTGACACTAACAACATACATAGAAGCAAGGTTTCAGAGATAATTGAAAATGTCGGATGCTTTCATAGACCTGCCTGTGGCCTACGACACTGTGTGGAGATACGACCTCCTGTACAGGGTGGCTCGAATTCGTGTCTATGTATGGGGAACTCGAAAA
>MU195805.1:533-14600 GCA_016904865.1 Pissodes strobi | reverse complement strand
TATAATAAATTTATATATTATATTTAAATACTGAATCACTTCTGTATTATTATTAATTTAATTAATACATTTTAGTATATGTCACATCTCGGCTATCGCCTCGTATCAATCAAATTTTTCGTAAAATAATCATTTTAGGAACTAAAAAGCATTTTGGGATTCATACAAGGTAGATGCAATACAAATTACATGCATCTAGAGTTTTTGGTAACTTTCTGTGTCCGTGGCCCCACTGTGCGCCGCTGAAGGCAAACCCGCCGCAGGCTGAAATATTTGAGGGACCACGCCCAATTTTTACCCAAAAGTCATTAAAATCGTTAACAAAACAAGGATCCGGCGCCCCATCTCCTTGAATGGCAAATTGTTGCGCACTTAAAGAAATTAATAAGTACTTTACCTATTTGTAATGTAGTTCGATTCTTCGATCACTTTTTGCAAATCCGTCAATTACGTCATCATAAAAACGTGGATGCTCCAACATATTTTGGAGAAATTTGCTTTCAATGGACAACAGCGATATTTGCGAAAGTCATTCCTGCCCCGTTGAATTTCTTACGAATTTTTTTATACGTTTAAGTGTTGAAAAATTGCATTCTACTGACGAACTTGTGGCAGGTATTTTCAGCACTAATTCACACAATTTCGACACTTCAGTGTAGGCATCTTCTATAGCTCCTTGTCTATTACAAATTGCATTAGTTCTTAACGTTATTTTTTGTACTAATCATCAGTTTCGTAAATCACTTTTAGTTCAGATCGCAATAACAATCGGTCGAAGGACTGGCCCTAATGAAAAAGAAGAGATTTAAACGCATCTTCTGGAAAAGTTTTTGTCTTAAATGCAGCAAAATTGCAGAGCTTGAGGAAATTAAAATAATTTAAACCGTTAAGTCTATAGTTTATTTGTTGCTGAATTTGATCGATTATTTCATAAAAGAGGCGACACATTTGAATGTGTCCCACCCTGTCTGTTCGAAGACGCTTGGCTTGTGGCTCTACATTTAACGTCATCGTTTTCTCCCAAAACAGGTCAAAGTCATCTCTTTTTTGTCTTAACATGGACTTAAAATCCTCCACTTTTTAAGCAAAAAGCAATTGTCTTAGTTTGTAATATATTAAAAACATTGTCCGAGAATGGAAATATTTCTGAAAAACAAATATTTAAAATTAAAATCTCATTTCAAACAGTCCAAAAATTCCCTCGAACTGTTTACTGCTTCAGAGTCCAACGTTTCACTATTTTCTATTATTCTGAAATAGTTCAATCCGTGAATCACGATTTTCAATGACTGTTAGCACAAGTCTTCCATTATAGTTCCATCTAGTGGGAGCTACTTTGGGCAATCGTTTGTGGACAATGGAGTCCAAAGCATGTGTACGTTTTGTTGACTTGGAAAAAAAGCTGCCATACCACTTAAAGTAACGAAAAATAATTTACACTCTTTAATGTGATTTATGGACTGGGATAAAACTAAATTTAATTTATGAGCAAAACAGTAGACAAATAGAGCACTTGGGAAAGTTTCTCGAACTTTAGCTTGCAGATCTCCTAATTGTCCTGCCATCACTGCAGCTCCATCATAGCTTTGAGCAACTATTTTTTTCTCCCCATTAATTTCATTAATAACGTTATAAAGTACGTTATATACCTAATGCAACTGCTGTACGATTTTCGGACACATTCTTAGAACCTAAAAATCGCTCTTGAATACTTCCGTCTTTTTTTAACCTAGCGTATTACTATAGATAATTGGCTAAAATTAGTGATATAAGTTTGTAAACCGAGCGTTGATCGTTACGTCATACCTTGTCTTTCTCTCTCACACCACCGTAAAACGGGGGTGACAAAAATTTGACGTCACGGACGTACGTTTAGCTGCGCATGCTAGGATATCAGATGAAATTAATGAAATTCCTAAGTGCTGTGAATTCCTTCGAACGAGCAGCAGCGTTTTCTTGAAGTCCGAGTCAAGAGCTAACTTATAGAGGGGCTACTGGCTGTCTGATTTCTAAATTAACAACATTGTCCTACGTTTTAATTGGTGAGTTGAGCATTTTACTTGCCTTTGCTTTGGCTTTATTTTTGGTAAATTGTGCTTTACATAATTAGCTTTTATACGTTACTGGTTTGATTGGCAGTAAAAAATGGGAGAAACAGGGGGGGGGGACCCCCCTATCGATATGTCTCCAAATTCTTTAAATTCTTCAAATCTAGATTCAAATGATCAACAACAAATAAAAAATGTTATTTTGTATTCACCTTCAGATAAGGGACCTTTTTTTTTGCTATATTGAATCCACTGATAAAGTCGGTTTTCCTATTGGTAAAAATAATAATATTAAAATTGCTAGGGATATTTTCAACCTAAATTTATCTGATATTCTGAAGATAACAAATAAAGGACTAAATAGGATTGCTGTTCAATTTACGACGTATAAGGCGGCAAATTCATTATTGGATAATCGCAGTCTTTTAGATAAAGGGTATAAAATTTTTATCCCTTTTAACTTCGTGACATCGAAGGGCATTTGTAGAAGGGTTGATATAGATATAACAGAAGATGAATTATTAAATCATTGTTCGAACAGGGATAATATTAAGATTTTAAGTGTCAAGAGAATGAATAGGAAAGTGGTCAAAGATGGGAATGTTTCTTATGTCCCCACCGGTACAGTTTTGTTTACTTTTCTAGGCCTTATAACTCCTAAATATGTTAACTTTTACTTTCTTGAATTTAATGTTTCTGTGTATATTGCTCCCGTTACACAGTGTTATAAGTGTCTGCGTTACGGACACACAAGAAATAATTGTAAGGGCAAGGAAAGGTGCTTTAATTGTGCGGCTGATAAACACTTAGAGGAAAATGAATCCTTTACATGTAAAACTAGTTGTTTTTATTGTAAGGAAGACCACAGGTCAACTGATAAAAAATGCTCCGAACATTTAAGACAAGTTAATATTAAACAGTTAATGGCATTAGAAAATGTAACTTTCTTTGAGGCAAATGAATTGGTTAAAAGAAATTATATCTCGAAGGGAGATTATGTGTATAATTCTAACGATTTTCCCTTAATGAAAAAAACCTCTGAACTGAATTTTTCAAAAAAAACATCTGATGATTCCTTTACTCCTGCAGAAAGGAGAACTCAATATTTTCGCAACAACCCGACTAAAAGATCGTTTCAGCAAGTTCTTTCTACAGATAACAATAAAAAAAGAATCATTCAAAAAGGGTACGACCGACGGGCCCATGAAGAAAATTTATATTTTCCTAATTCAAGATCACAACCCTTGTCACAACAAGCATCACAATCTTTGCCGCATAACTTGCCTCAAATTCCATCAAACTCTAATTTTTCCATGCCATCAACTAGTGCACGTTCACAGATTTCTTTTGATCATAATAATTTTGATTTAAATACAGTTTTAAATTTTTTACGAAACACCTCAGATATTAACAAAAATATCTGTAGGGAGCTACTCATGTTCGAGACGTTTCCAGAGCCATATATGGACCTGGATCAACACTCGGACGGGTAGGTAATTAGGTTGGTTATTTCCTTTCCTCCATAATATTTTCGTTGCATGATACCTTTTCAATAATAAATATGAACTATAAAGCAAAACTAAAAATAATACAATGGAACGTTCGTAGTGTACGTTCAAACTTAGAAAATATTAACAATTTAATTATGGAGGAGAGACCAGATTTACTATTACTTAATGAAACCTTTCTGACACCTGACCGGGCCTTTAATCTTAAGGGTTATAATGTAATTAGGCAGGATAGACCTGACGGCTATGGTGGCGTGGCCACTTGCGTTAAGGGTAACATGATTTACAAAGTTAGTAAAAAATTTTGTTCAGAAAATACCCAGTATATTGTATTAAAAATCGGTTTGTTAAGTATTATTAATATTTATATTAATACTAACTTAGTGGTTGAACAATCTTTGTTAGAAGCGCTTGTAGAAAATATTAATGACAGAAAAATAATTATTATGGGGGATTTTAACTGTCACCACCCTTTATGGGATAAGTCGCCTATAAATAGAGGCGGAAGAATTATAAGCGATTTCCTTTTAAAAAATGATCTTGTGGTTATGAATGATGGTTCAGCCACCCTATTAAATAATGTAAGAAATAATAACGTTAGTGCAGTAGATATTACCTTAGTTGGGAATGAGATAGCATTGTGTTCCAATTGGACCACGATAAAGGATTGCGGTAACAGCGACCATTTTCCTACAATTTTGACTTATAACTGTATGGGTTTTGATATAAAAGAATCAGTGATTAATACTTATCTTTTAAAAAATTTTAAGAAAGCAAATTGGGAAATGTATTATGATAAAGTTCTCACACAGTTAGTTTTGGCTAACGATGATAATATAAATTACAACAAATTAATTGAAATTATGAATTTGGCCGCTGATGAAGCCATCCCAAAAAAACATTGCGGTGTAGTTGGTAGTAAGGGCAATCCATGGTGGGACAATGAGTGTTCACTTTGGATTCAGGAAAGGAAAAAAAGTATAGAAAAATTTAACAATTTTCCTTCTATAGAAAATTATATTAATGTTAAAAAAACTGTGGCTATTACTAGGAAAAGACTAAAAATAAAGAAAAAGGAGAAGTTCATGAACTTTTGTCATACCTTAAACAGAAATTCTAATTGCTCTTATGTATGGAATAAAATTAAAAAATTTTCTTGTAAAAATAATGCTGGTAATAGAAAAGAAATGATTATTAACAATAACATTAAAAAAGATATTCTAAAAAGAATGTCATCTGTTAATATAGACCCCCTGTTTATCATGAGGCCTCTTGATATAAATGTTGAAATTCATGGGTTTAATACTAAGGAATTGGATTTAGCTTTGCAAAATAAAAAATCATCTTCTCCAGGCATGGATGATCTAGCATATAGGATGTTTAAAGAACTACCCCGCAGAGGTAAACAAATTTTGATTAATATCTATAACAATATACTGTTGGGTGAGCCCATACCTGAACCGTGGAGAAGTTATAATATCGTTTGTCTGCTTAAGCCCAATAAAGACCCTAGTTCTGCACAAAGTTATAGGCCAATTGTGTTGGCCTCATGTGCCTGTAAAATTTTAGAGATTATGATTAAAAATAGTTGATTGGTATTGGAACACAATAATATCTTATCTCAGCAACAATTAGGTTTTCGTAAAGGAAGAGGGATTCTTGATAATGCAGCATATTTGTCTACATTTGTTTTTAATGCATTTTTAAGCTCAGAAACGGTTTTCGCTGTATTTTTGGATATAAAATCAGCATACGATAATGTTAATATTTATAAATTGTATAATAAGATTAATGACCTAAAGATACCGGTAGAAATAAATAATGTAATTCATAAAATTCTACGTGCTAGATTGTTGTATGCCAGAAATAGCGATGGGTCCTTCTTGGGGCCGTATTTAGCCACTAAAGGTATTCCTCAAGGTTCTCCATTAAGTACAATTTTATTTAACATTTATGTTGCGGAACTGTTTGAATTGGATTTGGGTGAGGTAAATATTATAGGTTATGCTGACGATTTGGCGATTTTTGTGAAGGGACGAGACATTGATGCTATGGTGGCAAGTATCACTGAAGCTTTGTCAAGGGTTTATGATTTTCTGCGGAATCATGAAATGTGCCTAGCATTGGATAAGTGCGAGGCGATTTGGTTTTCCAAGGGACGTAGGAAGAATTGCCCGCCCCCAATTAGGATTGATGGTCAAACGATTGAATATAAATCTTCAGTTAAGTACTTGGGCATCTTTTTTCATAAAAATCTTAAATGGGACATACATATTGATTATATAGCCAATAAAGCTAAAAAGTCACTCAATATGCTAAAAGCAGTGTGTAGGGTTTGGTGGGGTGCAGACCCGACCACCCTATTAATTTTTTTTCAGGCTTTAATTGTCTCTCATTTGGACTTTGGTGCTACACTTTTTAAACCTGCCAGTCAGAAAGCGCTCAATAGATTGGATGTTGTTTTTTATGAAGGCTTACGTATTTGCTTAGGTTGCATGAGATCCACTCCTAGAGCAGCCCTTCTGGCGGAGGCCTCTATGGTGGATCTAGGTGAAAGAAGGAGAAATTTGGCTTCAGCTTATTTAAGAAAAATCGTTTGCATTCAAAATCATACGATTTTAGGCATTATTCTTGAGAGTCGTAGGTATATACTTTACAAATGTGGTCACATTAATATTCATAAGGTCACCTACCTTATAGAAATGTTTGAAAATTACCTTCCTTATATGAATAAAATATATAAATCTATGAATCTACCATGTTATGAAGTTGATTTTGATACACTAATTTCTCCAATTAAGATCTTTAATTGTAATATAAATAAACAGGAATTGATGATTAAAGAAAAATTTCTTTCAGCTACAGAGAAATATAAATATACTTTCTCTTTTGTTTATACTGACGCTTCAAAAAAGGATAATAGAGTTGGTTATGGTATTTCTATACCAGGCCTAAATTTTAAGTTTTCAGCCAGACTTAATGACTTAATTGGTATTTGTAAAGCAGAGATAATTGGGATTCATGAGGCGGTTAAAGTTATAATTCATAAAAAGATTTCTAATGCTATTATCTTCACTGATTCGAAAAGCGCAATACAAAAAATAAATAATAACCTATTGAATGTCAAAGCAGATTATTGGTCCTTAAGAACTAAACGTTTAATTTTGGATGCAGGAAAGAACGGTTTCGATCTTAGATTGGGATGGATTCCAGGGCATTCGGGCATTCCTGGAAATACAGAGGCGGATACACTTGCTAATGTGGGTAAAATCTTAAATATTCCTAGGGTTATGGATATTGACGCGGTAGAGGTTTACAATAAGATTAAGTTGTCTCTTAAAGTAAAATTTAAACAAAACTGGCTATCTATAGTAAATAAGAAAAATTATCAATACTTCTCGATTCAAAGTATTTTTCCAGAGAAAAGATGGTTCTCCTTATTGCCATATATAAACCGTAGACATATTACTACTATTATTAGGATGCGCACTGGACATTGTTTAACGGGAGAAATGTTACATAGAATAAATATTAGAGATACCCCTTATTGTGAATGCGGTCGAATTGAAAATCTTAATCATATCTTTTTCGAATGCCCCATTAATGAAGCTGACAATCATGATTTGTACGGAAAGTTTATTGATCTGCAATTTCCATCTCCTATAACAATTAAGTCTATTCTAGCCAAGATTTCAAGCGAGCCAATCAAACTTTTAATACATTTCATTAATTGCAACAAATTAAAATTGTAATGCTCAACTTGGTAATGACTTGTTTTTCCTAGATGTGCTTGTCTGCTTAATGTATCCATCATCCATGTATGTTATACTAACCTAGCCCAATCATCGTAGACTGCTTGATGCTGCATTGTTTTACGCTTGTCTCACAGCACTTTTGGTTATGTAAAGTAATAAATTACATATAATTATTATTATTAAATATTATAGATGGTCACGTGATGGTTTAGAGCCAGACACTACGTGGTCATCAAGTAATGGAGCTGGCAATTGCCTAGGAGCAACGCCATAATCAAAACCTGGAACCTGGAATGAAATTCCTCATCTGAGTGTCAAGTGTCTCAGGGTCAAATATATATTTATGTATTTTATTTGAAGTTCGTCCAAGGTATTTTTCTGTTTTTATTTGTGATTTTTATCGCAGTTGAAAATGCCTGGACATCGGTACACTGAAAATGAGCAAGTCCTCATTTTAAAACTAATAGACTATTTTAATCGCGAAAAAGCAGCAGGAAAAACGCTTTTACCCGTGAGTGCAGTATATACCTAATGTAAGTTGATACAAAAGTGCAGTTTTAACAATATATAAAGAGTAGGATTATTTGTTGCAGAGAGTTTCTGATGAGTTCTTTAGGAATATCGTCAGCCACTGGGTAAAGAATGCATTGAAAGGCAGTCTAAAAACTTGTTGACTTTAAAACCAAGGCAAATGTTGCTATTATTTCCTATCATGGAGAGCCTCTTCACAAAGTTCATGGCCATATTATAAGGAGAGCATATATGCTATGTATGAGAAAGGTAATCTGCATTTAATTTTTCAATATTTTAAATAATTTATTAATTATTTCGGTTTTATTGTAGGCGAACATCTCACACTGCGTTCATTGCAAACGAATCTGATGAATATTGACATAGTGCAGATATCCACTGATTGTATTGTGTTGTTAATTTAAGTTCCTATTGCAAACCTCACAAGACTTTTTTCTTCACCTAAAACAAAGTAGATTGCATAAAATTAAAATATTCATATTGGAGATCCAAATATGATCTTACCAGAGTGAAAAAAGACATGTTTATCGGTTAGTTTCTTTAAATTAAATCTATCAATCGCGAGTTCATGAGCATGACATGTTGTTTGTTATTGTTCTTGAATTCAGCGTCCTATCTAACCTCACATTCGGCCGTCTATTTTACCGACACGAAATGGATCATGCGCGAAGCGTAAGTTATGCTCCTCCCAAGACTCTTGTGAATCAATTCAGGACATGCTTCAAAACTGATCTGACGTCAGGATTTATGACGTAACGATCAACGCTCGGTTTACAGCACCGATCTCCATATATGGATAAGCACAAACCGTTCTGCGTGTGTCGAAAAATCGTACCAATCATGGGGGAAAAAACCGGGTTCTGCGTCGGACAGAACTGAAAAGAGGATACTTTTACTCATGCGCACAAACACCGAGAAGCGACAGGACGAAATCAGCTGATAAAGCTTTTACAGTTCGGTAATCAAAAATATTATCATTTCTCTCACCTTGCTTGTTGCTTGCGCTTGAAATAATTAATTTTTTCTACTACCGTGCGTAAAATACTCACTTTACGCACTCTCTGAGATTCGTAAAATAGGCCTTTTTAATGTGCAGTGCGTAAAGTAAGTTATTTTATGCACTAGTGCGTAAAGTAAGCAATTTTACGCACTAGTGCGTAAAGTAAATCTGACATATTTTTGACGTTTAGGTTTTTACGCACTAGTGCGTAAAATAATTTATTTTACGCACTAGTGCGTAAAGTAGTTTAATATTATTTTTGTTTTTTCACATATTTTTCGATAGTAGAAAAAATTTTGTATGCTACTCATGTGTAAAGTACCCTTTTTTTATTCATGGGATTGGCGCATTCGCCTACGGCTCATGCGACAATATTCCCATTCATAAAAAAAGAGTCACTTTACACACTTGTTGCATAAATAACTATTTCCGTGTTTGTCGTATTGGGTTTTCGGCGTTTCGTTTCGTTCAGTTATTGAAGTACGTACGTACGTTTGAGTGGTTTATTTTATCGATTTAGTTGAAAATAACTAATTTACATTTGGACATCTAGTTTAGTTTATTATTATAATAGTTCGTTATAAGTGTATTTTGTTAGTGTATATGTTGGTATAGACGTTAGGAATGGGATTTAAAGACAAAAGACCTTGAACTCCCTCAATTGGCTTGACATTGAAAATGGTTTCGAGTACCAGCTTTTTCTTTTTATTTATAAGATAGAGCATGGTCTTCAACCTTCATATTTGCAGGATTTTCCAAAAATAAATAGTGAAGTTCATAATTATCATACCAGGCATCACCACAATCTTCATATAAATGTGATTACAAAAACCTCCACCCCTTTTGGCTTGTTTGATAAGGGCTTGTCATTATATAACTTGCTACCTGTTGAAGTAAGGACTGCAACTTTAAACATAACAAAAAAGTATTAAAAAAATATTTATTAAATAAATTGAACTAGAACAATAGTTATTGCGGAGGAATAGATGTTTTAAGGTTTCTTTTCCCCATAATAGAATCTTCCTGGTTGTTTGCTAATAAAATTTGTGTACAAGTATGGTTAAATATGTTAAAATTTCTTTAACTAAATTAGAACAATGGTTGTTATGAAGGAATAGATATTTTTAAGTATTTTTTATTTCATAATAAAATCTCGCTAGATGTATCTTACAAAATTAAATATGTTAAAGTTCTTTCAAGAGCAGTTAGACATGTGTATAGTCTTAAGAATTTTGTATCTTGGTACATACTACATACATATTTGGTATTATTGGCTTTTTCCAAATAGACTACTACTACTACCTAATGTAAGTTAATGTAAATAAAACGTTTATATCATGATGTTTTCTTTTAATAAACCTTTCTTTGCCCCAAAGTTATTTTAGCTATTCAATGCAACAAAAATTCATATTTTAAAAAACTAAAAAAAGGTGTATTTCTTGCCTACAGATTGTGGTATGTAATGTGTGAATGCAAAATACTTTAACATTACAAATCTCTTTTAAAAGTAGTACCTATTCAAGACTAACTTAAAGAGAAAGTAAAATTTAAGGCAAACGCATATAAAAAGGGTTTTATTAGGAGGTGCTTCCATTTTTTAATATTTTTGAATCAAAGGGATGATTTTAAAAAATATGTATATTTGAAAATTTATAAGTTTCAGTGCTGCGCCTGTGTTACACCAGATTTTACAGTATAAATAATTCAAATTTTCTTGGTCACAAAATCATTTTGGGCAAACTAGTTAATATTTTTAACAAAAAAAATGCATGCCACATATAAAGAATGTAAAAATTAGGTAGGTACCAAAATATTTGGTAGTATTTTTTTTGCATACCTATCAATGGTTTATTCCTTAAACATAATTATATACTTACTGTCAAATTTTTACATTTTTTAATTGGTTTTTGTGTCGCCCAGGGACGAGGAAAGAAATAGTTTTTAGTTTTTTTTGTCTCCAAAACAAAGCAAGATTCGGAAAAAATAGCAAAAGTTGTGTATTTTATCGGTTGGTCTATTCTATTTCTTTTAAAAACCAATGGCTTGCAATTTTTGTGTTCATCTATCAGCTTGCTTTTAAATTTTTGGTAATATATACAGCGGCAAAAATATTTTTCCAAATTCTTAAAATCCGGACCTGTCGCTTATTCGCGGCCATGCGGTGATGAACCACGTGGAATCGATCGATAACCTGCTAATTGAAACTACGCAGTCTCAGAATTACCTTCTTTTGTTTACATCTGAAGGCGCATGAATCAGTATGATTTGGATCGCTTTGTGCTTATCCATATATGGAGATCGGTGGTTTACAGACTTTATATCAGTTGTTTTGTCCAGAGCAATAGCGATGAACCGCGCTCTGCCAATCTCCTGCTTAATTATTTTTAAAATAATGGTTGCAACATCGGAAATTAACTCATTCTGGATACGATTCGACGTTCCGCGAAAAACGCTCTAAATTATTTTTTTAGCAATCATCATATTTAGCCATTAAAGTAAGTAAATCCTTGACCGTTAAAACAAAGAACCTACGCCAACGATAGCTTCCGCGCCCGCTTAAAGCACCCGACTACTCAGCAGACGCACTCAGCCGATGGAAAGTTCACTAACCTCTCAACGCAGCAGCAATCAAGCATACATGCATTGCATATGGCTTGGCTGCATAGAAGCTAGCCGCCGGCATAGGTTCCATTGGAGTTTTACTGTGGCTCGGTCGGAGTCAAGGCCGCATTTGTTATGGGCGTGATAATTAAGATAATTCTTAGCGCTTTTAATGTAACTAAATTAATTGTCTCCTATTTCAAAAAGTACATTTTAGAATATGATGTTTTGTAACTTTTTTAGGGGAAGCACTGCTTCCCTTGCTTCCATGGACTGCACGCCCCTGGTAAATACCCGAACTAGTCGATATTGTTTATACACTGCGCAGACAAGAGTATTACTGTATGACCATAAGAAACCAACCTGTGTGAAGATGGCAGCCCAAGCTAGCAGACCAAATTGACGGAAATACCTGAACTAGTCGATATTGTGTATACACTGCTCAAATAAGAGTATTACAAGAAACCAGACGCGATAAAAATATTTTATGGATTCAAATTTTCAAAAACCTTTTATGAGAGCCATAGCTACCCTCCACTTACTTAACTCGATTTCTGGGCCGGGTAATAGCGCCAGTTCCGTTTATTTTTTCATTAAAAAAAAGACTACTCATACTGTCAAATCGAAACTTACAAGAAACAATTAAGAGCTCAAAAGTTGCCCTCCTGAACAAAAACATTTACTTAACTCGATTTCTGGGCCAAGTAATAGCGCCAGTTCCGTTTATTTTTCATTTAAAAAAAAACTACTCATACTGTCAAATCGAGACTTGCAAGAAACAATCAAGAGCTCAAAAGCTGCCCTCCTGAGCAAAAATATTTACTTAACTCGATTTCTGGGCCGAGTAAGAGTGCCAGTTCCGTTTATTTTTCCATTTAAAAAAAAACTACTCATACTGTCAAATCGAAACTTACAAGAAACAATTAAAAGCTCAAAAGCTGTCCTCCTGAACAATAACATTTAATTACCTCGATTTCTGGGCCGAGTAATAGCGCCAGTTCGGTTTATTTCTTCATTTAAATAAAAACTACTCTACTGTCAAATCGAAACTTACAAGAATCAATTGAGAGCTCAAAAGCTGCCCTTCTGCACAAAAACATTCACTTAACGACTTCTGGGCCGAGTAATAGAGCCAGTTTTGCTTATTTTTACATTTAAAAAAACACTACTCTTACTGTCAAATCGAAACTTACAGGAAACAATTAAGAGCTCAAAAGCTGCCCTCTTGAACAGAAACATCTACTTAACTCGATTTCGATTTGTTCAGGAAAGCGGCTTTTGAGCTCTTAATTGTCTCTTGTAGTTTCGATTTGACAGTATGAGTAGTTTTTTTTTAATGAAATAATAAACGGAACTGGTGCTGTTACTCGGCCCAGAAATCGAGTTAAGTAAATATTCTTGTTCAGGAGGGCAGCTTTTGAGCTCTTAACTGTTTTTTGTAAGTTTTGATTTGACAATAAGAGCAGTTTTTTTTAATGTAAAAATAACCAAAACTAGCGCTATTACTCGGCCCAGAAATCGAATTAAGTAAATGTTTTTGTGCAGGAGGGCAGCTTTTGAGCTCTTAATTGTTTCTTGTAAGTTTCGATTTGACAATAAGAGCAGTTTTTTTTAAATGTAAAAATAACCAAAACTGGCGCTATTACTCGGCTCAGAAATCGAGTTAAGTAAATGTTCTTATTCAGGAGGGCAGCTTTTGAGCTCTTAATTGTTTCTTGTAAGTTTCGATTTGACAGTATGAGTATTTTTTTTAATGTAAAAATAAGCAAAACTGGCGCTATTGCTCGGCCCAGAAGTCGAGTTAAGTGAATGTTTTTGTGCAGGAGGGCAGCGTTTGAACTATTAATTGTTTCTTGTAAGTTTCAATTTTTTTAATGTAAAAATATGCAAAACTGGCGCGATTACTCTGCCCAGGAGTCGAGTTAAGTGAATGTTTTTGTGCAGGACGGCAGCGTTTGAGCTATTAATTGTTTCTTGTAAGTTTCAATTTGACAGTATGAATAGTTTTTTTAAAATGAAAAAATAAGCAAACCTGGCGCTATTACTCGGCCCAGAAGTCGAGTTAAGTGAAGTTTTGATTTGACAGTATGAGTAGTTTTTTTAAATGAAAAAATAAACGAAACTGGCGCTATTACTCGGCCCAGAAATCGATAAAAGTAAATGTTTTTATTCAGGAGGGCAGCTTGTGAGCTCTTAATTGTTTCTTGTAAGTTTCTATTTGACAGTATGAGTAGTTTTTTTTAATGAAAAAATAAGCAAAACTGGCGCTATTACTCGGCCCAGAAGTCGAGTTAAGTGAATGTTTTTGTGCAGGAGGGCAGCTTTTGAGCTCTTAATTGTTCCTTGTAAGTTTTGATTTGACAGTATGAGTAGTTTTTTTTTTATGTAAAAATAAGCAAAACGGGCGCTATTACTCGGCCCAGAAATCGAGTTAAGTAAATGTTTTTGTTCAGGAGGGCAGCTTTTGAGCTCCTAATTGTTCCTTGTAAGTTTCGATTTGACAGTATGAGTAGTTTTTTTTTTAATGTAAAAATAAGCAAAACTGGCGCTATTATCGGCCCAGAGGTTGAGTTAAGCGAATGTCTTTGTTCAGGAGGGCTGCTTTTGAGCTCTTAATTGTTTCT
>JAEQML010074062.1:0-14600 GCA_016904865.1 Pissodes strobi | reverse complement strand
TAATACACATAAATAAATGCTTATGGTTATTAGCCAAGAGTTCAGGATCTGTTAAATATGTCTATTACTGATAATGGTAGAATTTTTTAGTCTGGAAAAGCTACCAAGATTTTTGGTATTATTCGAGCTACTTACTCAAAAAACTTTTTTGTCATTTAAGGAACGTCTCTCGAGATATTTTTAGAGTGTTTGGTCTGTTTGCTTTATAGCAGATATAGAAGATCCAATTTTTTCCTTATAAATATTCAAATTCATTTTAGTGAATTATTAAATATAATCTCGTAATTCAAATTAGAGACATCTTTACGTAGATAGTAGCGGATAAATAAAAATTCAATTTTCTGGATTAACTAATATTCATTAAATGACGGAAAGTCAGCCAGGGCTTAACTTTTGTCTGGACTGGACACATTTATATTATTTTTGGAAATAATGTCAGAAAAGGTTCTGACTTTTGCTTTGCAAAGCAAAACAACCATGAAACGGAGACGGAGACGGACATATCTTAACAGCAGAGGTTCAATAAAATATCAAACTATGCTGCACTGAAATTTAATTTTGATTCTTTCATCGACTTTGTTATTTTATATTTTTAAATTTTTGGAATTAATTCCCACTAGATTTTCCTTGGCTCGACGTCTGCTTTGGCACGTCAGTCTGTTGCGAAGAGCTTACTTATGCATGTAGTCTCTTCAGGAACGGAAGCATAGATCCCAAATTCAACATGTAGCCGAGATGTCCATGTTTTACAGTTATTTTCACGGCAGTTGTTCCCAGGATCTGGCCCGCCTCATACCACCCCCAGCAACGCCTGTCAGACAGTCGCGAAATACGTCGTACAACTGGAAACACCTAGAACATCGGTTTAAAAGAACAAGGAAAAAACGATATCTGAAATATTTTACCAATATTCCTAAAACAGCTGTTCATAGAATATTAATAAAAGTTCTGAAATTGATAATTTGGAGCAGCTCATATTTAGGTCCTCTACTACTTCCATCGATATGCTCGAACAGTTTTTGTAAAAACATTTTGCAATTGAAACTGGGGCTTCTTTAAATATTTTTTTCCGGTATAGTTGGGTAGATCGATAGGGACAACCTATTTTCTATTAAACCAAAATTTCGTTCAATCTCAAGCTGTAAAAGCGAAAAAAAATATTACCTTCAGAAAATAATAACTTTAATGTACAGAATAGCCCACTGAAATATGCTTTTGCTGCATTTATTTTTATAAACTGATGGGCAATTAAATCTGATCAAGCAAATTTTTAAGTTAAATTTTAGGTCAAACATTTTGCAAATGAATGAAAATATTGATGAGCGGTTCGTAGAGTTTCAATTTAATTATGAACTCACTCGTTTGGTCGTATTTTTTTTTTTAGTTCTACATCTTATTATCTACAGGATCTACGATAGAAGTATGTTCTTTAAACGAACGGAAATATACGTTTTTACATTTACTTGTATACATACATAGAAAAAGGACTGTTCCAGACCTATCTTTTTCGCAAAAAGTACATTTTCATCGTAGCAGAGACTGTTGACGGAAGAAGAATTGCTCTTTTGTCTGCTTGATGATGATGATTATGATCGGCCTGTCGGACGATGAAGATCAGAGTGATGGAAAAATTGTTGACCTTCCTGTATACTACGAAAATGTTTTCGATATATCTGAAGTGTTGAGGGATCAGTGATATAGAAGAGCAAGATGATGAAGATAACTCAGATAAAAATAGAGAGAATGAATACAGTTCGCTACTTTAACGAGAAAATGAAGAAGAAAGAGTGGAAAGGGATGTCAAAAATTATCAGGTAAATCGAAAGAGAAAAAGAAAGGAGTTTTTGAGAGTCTGAACTTCACAAAAACGAAAAACAAAAATTGGAGACGCAATGCCACTTATGAAACAAGGTTTATAAGGTGCAGAATTTTTGATGCGTTATTTGCCAGACTTCTTATTTCAGCAAAAATATCACATAATAATATGGCGAATCTATATTGGGGTGCTTCTCTTGGTGTCGCAATTATAAAGGGAAACATGACTTTCAACGTATTTTCGAAATTGAGAAACACAATCCATCTGGTAGATGTGACGGCGAGAGGAAGCACTGAAGATCTTCTATGGAAAGTGAGAGGCATATACACGTCCATAAGAGATAGGTGCAGCGAGCTTCCTCTGGAAACTAACTTAGTTGCGGAGGAACAAATCGTTCCCTTCAAGCAAATATTCAGACAAATATAAAGCAATACTTACCAAATAAGCCAAAGAAATGGGGTATAAAGTTGTGGATGCTGGTTGGCCAAAATGGCCAGATTTATGATTTCATTATATATCAGAGGGCAACTAAGTGATGAATATGTTTAATTTTGACAAGGAGCTGGTACGGTGATGTAGCTAGCTGATAGAATAGACGGCAGCAACCACGGGCTATATTTTGACAATTATTTTAGTTCCTACCAGCTTTTTCAATACCGAACCGAAAAATCAATCTTGGCTATTGACACCATCAGCGTGAATCGCTATTTCATCCTAAACTGCTTAACGGCAAATACCTCTAAAAGCAGGGAAGAGGCAGTTTCGATGTTACACTAAGTGATTTGACAACAAACCAGTCCTTCTTGCATCGCATTTTGTTGAAATTGGAAAATTTGGCTCTTTTAAAAGATAGGACAAGTCATCAAATTTCTACATTGAAGTACGTCGACCGGAACCTGTAACCTTTTACAACTCCAATATAGGCGGTGTGGACAAGTTGGACTTACTCCCTTGCATTTATACATCCTACAGGCAATGAAAGAATTGGACGGTTGGCATGATTAAATGATGCTATCGATATGACTCTTGTGAATTCATGGATGTAGTATAAAAAAGGGCTAAGCAATTAAAGTGCAAGAAAATAAAATAATGGAATTGTGAGGTTTCCGTAAGAGAATAGTGCAGTATCTCATTCTAAGCGAGGAATCACCAGCCAAGCTTAAAAAAAAATAGGAACAGAATAAAACCAATATTGGAGCAGAAATATGATCAGCCTGGTCCCTTTCCCGACATAGACGATAAGCACAAGATGCAAAATGAAGGGTTGCAAGGGTAAATCTCGCAGATTTTGCGTCAAACGCAAAGTTCATCTGTGTTTCGTCAGTGGTCGGATCTGTTTCCGCATATTTCACTTTAAATAAAAACATTTTATTAACTTTCAAACCAAATTTATGCTAGTTTTGTTATAAAAATAGTTTCGAATAAGATGCTTTCGGTTTTTTTTTTGGGTCAGCATGTCCATCTTGATGGACAAGTCATAAATCATAAACCGTATGACCAATCAAAAATATTTCTAAATAGAACATGTTCAGAAATGTATTTCAGATTTTTTCCTCTTCAGAAAAATCTGTGACTGAAAGATTAATATTAATTCAGTAAAACAACAACTTTGAAATATAAATTTAAAAGACTCAGCACCTTGGTGACACTTACTAAAATCTGCTCTTACAAAATATAATAAGGTCTACTAACATAAAAAATATTAATTTTCAGGGTTCTAGAAAGAAATTAAAATTTCATAAACGCAGAGGATTATAAAAAAAAATGGAGAAATCAACATTTTTTATAAGCGAGATTATAAAAAAAGTAATTAAAAAAATTATATTTTTTTGTTAAAAAACATATTTCTATTTTATATTCCGTAGACCAGCGCTACTTAATGTGTGCTCCGCGGAGCCGCGGTGCTCCGCGAAGCTTACGGTAGGGCTCCGCCGGCAGTCCTAATAAAATGAATACATGTATTAAACAGGAACCTATAAGAATAGAGTTATCTAAGATAAAAATAAACTACCAAAACGAAGCGCCTACTTATAGGTTTTACGGGTACATATACGTAAATTTAATATATTGTTAAGTAAGCGCCCGACCTATTACATCGAAATGTTACACATACGCCACCATTCGCTCCCTGACTATAAGCAATCGAATGACCCCGGTTTGTCGCGCCGCTTCTCGTTGACGCGTAGTCTGGCTGCCCGAAGTTTCTGGAGAATTCGAGATGATTCGATGGTTGTATAATAATAATAATATAAAGGAGGATTGTAAGGAGCGGAGAATTAATTAATCAAGCAACGTACCCCAAAAGTTACTAGCACCACGCTCAGTATTTTATGTTCGCTTGTGTTGTTTGTAGTGGTTGTAAAGTCTTGGATTTTATGCGTGTAGGGAATCTATTTGTCACAAAATAGGCCAAATCAAATTAGTGCTAAAGAAGAATGGAGCGTTGGCTTAAAGGTGTTGCAATAAAAATCAAATCAGCCACGAAGGGTTCACAAGTGGTTCGCTTGGATGATGCGTCAAATTCAAATCAAGGTGATAGCTCTATGGTTTCAAGTTCAAGCAGTAAAGCATCTAATGACACACTAAAATCGAAAAAACAAAAGTATGACGAATCATACATTAATCTCCGATTTGTTGATTCCAACGGCTCACCTCTCTGTATGTTTTGCAGCAAACTCCTTCCTAATAGTTCGATGGTACCAGCTAAGATGCGCCGACATTTGGAAAATGTACATCCCGACCTCAAAGACAAGAGTAAAGAATTTTTTTGTACGTAAAAAAGAACATTTATTAAGAAGCCAGAAAACTCTGACGTATGCGACTCAGACACTGAATGAAAAGGCCACGGAGGCGTCGTATTTGGTTAGTTACTACATCGCCCAAGTAGAAGAAGCGCACACTATCGTTGAAAAGTTAATAAAACCCTATGTGGCCGACATAACACAATGTATGCTCGACGAAAAATCTGCAAAGCATCTTTCTACAGTGCCGCTTTCGAACGATACAGTTTCGCGCCTGATTGGGGATCTCGCGGGATACATAATGTGCTTATGTGCTCATCGCTGCCTACTAACACAACCGGACAAGAAATTTTTAACACGATTAACATAATTTTTTGAAGAAAACCAACTCGATTGGAATAATTGCATCGATATTTGTACCGATGGAGCCAAGGCAATGACAGGTAGAACAGCAGGAGCAGTATCACGAATAAAAATTAAAGCGCCAAATTGTAGTTCCAGCCATTGCATCCTGCATAGTCAATCACTCGCGGTTAAGAAAATGCCGCCAAATCTAAAATTGGTTCTTGATGAGGCGGTAAAAATAATTAATTTTGTCAAGTCACGTCCACTGCAATCCCGATTGTTCTCAATATTATGTGAAGATTATGGTAGCAATCATAAAACACTACTGCTCCATACTGAAGTGAGTTGTCTCGGGGTAAAGCATTGTCAAGGCTTTTTGAGCTAAGAACAGAATTAGAAGCTTTTCTTAACGATATTCCTTTTAATTTAAAACACCGTTTGTCCGATAAAAGCTGGTTATTTAGACTAGCATTTTAGCAGACATGTTTGGAAAAAGTAACGAATTAAACCTGTCACTACAAGGAAAACAGACAACAGTGCTCAATGCTAACAACAAGATAACCGCCTTTAAAAGAAAAGTAGATTTTTGGATTACTTGTTTTAGTAAGAGAGAAATAGAAAGCTTTTCATTGCTAAGTGAGTTCCTTAGTCACCTTAGTCTTAGTGTTACAGAAACATTTGTTGAATTGGTGCAATATCTCAATGATCTGCGAGCGACTTTTGAATCTTACTTTCCTGAAGAACAGAATACGAAACTGAAAATAAACTCATGGATTCAAAACCCATTTTCATCCAAATTGCAGAAGCCTGAAAATATGTCAAGTCAGATCTATGAATCATTTTTAGAAATGATATTGGCCACAAGCATGGAATCACTGTTCAAAACAATTTCACTGAATGATTTATGGTGCAGGCTTCGTGATGAATATCCACAACTTGCCACAGAGGCTTTGAATGTTCTTATGTCGTTCCCAACAACGCACTTGGGTGAAACGGGATTTTCAGCATATATAGCTACAAAAACAAAATACCGCAATAGACTGGATGACGAACCAGACATGAGAATTACACTTTCTTCTATCAAGCCTGATATTACCCATTTGATGAGGAATAAAAAACAATTTCATGCCTCCCATTAAATGAACTTAGTTTTATCATTTGCTTACTAACTCACTACTTACTGTATCTACCATTTTTTGTATTATTATTAATAAACAATACACATATAACTGGTTTTGCTTTTAGTTTAGGGTTTAGGGTTCTGTTAAAAATTTAGTTTTCTAAAAGGGTTTCGTCATCAAAAAAGCTTGAGAACCGCTGCTGTAGACAATCAAAATAGGCGTCTTCAGAATTAAGTTATCTTTTAAATATTTGACCTAAAATTTCCATTAAAATCCTGCTTAGTACGCCTAAATTTTGCAACAGCCCATAAGCAAAGATGGATTCCACCCCAAAAATGTTATAAATAGCAACACGGAGGTCAAGTAGCACATCGTTGAAGTATCTTTTCAGCGCTATTCGACAAATTGCTGTTGCCGCAAATCTAAAGTGAAAACCGGATAATTTGCCTGTATTTAACTTTCTCTGTTCAGCGTAATCAAGTACCGTTATTTAGGTAAGTTGTAAAAAAATTATCCGGATATAATTTCCCGATGTCAATAACGAAGACCATTTCGCACCTAGTTTGTAACTTTATCGATAATTTAACACGGTTGCTCGTGATGTGCGTTATTTTTGTATATTTTTGAAATGATTGTTGTTGACTTTATTGCAAGAAGAGTTGCAATAATTTTTCTACGTTTAAAACAAAAAAATTTTAGTGATTAATAGACATCAGGCATGCTAATCGTAGGTGTTTGGTGCAAAGGCTGATTTTCCGAATTCCAGTAGGGCATGAAGTGATAACATTGGCAATCCTAGGTCATGTTGAGTGTAAGGTAACTCAAAATTTATAAGGTGTAAATCGAGCCTATATTCAATAAATACAAATTTTATTTTTACAAAATTCACCTGTTTCACAAAACTTTTTAAGAATAAATTGAACCGTATACGATTGTTTACCAAATATGAGCACAATCTGTATAAATCAAGCCTGATTAATTAATTATTATCTTTTTTAGACAGTAATTATTCTGTAAACAAATTTTACTAAAACAATTGTCAATAATGAGATCCCAGTGTGGTATTTAAACAAGTATCAAAAAATGGAGTTTATTAACAAATGCATCTGACCTGCACGTTACTGATAACCTTATTCATGTAGGCAATCGTTTTTGAATTATTAAGTATTTCGAAATAAACATCACAATACTTCCTTCAGTCCATATGATTTATTGAATTAATTAGATTTAAAATTCTTGAATTGGTGTCGAGACTCACTTAAAAGAATCCATTATTAATATATGTTAATATGATAATAGGTGGTAAAGAATCAGGGTGGTTTCCGAGAGCGGGCATCTCAGGAGGTTTGTTGTCGATGAATAAAGGTTCTTTTGTCAGGTATAAAAATTGATTAGACTTGAAGTATTGGTGCATGATCGATTGATATTTAGGCCCAAGAAGAACACCCCAGCTATTTTCGGCAACTGGGAAAAACATATGCTTTGCTTGAAGAGAGAAAAACGAAGGAAAAACTTTAAAACAGTTTTGAAAAAACAAATCAGCACTCCTGAAGATCGATAATCGACTATATAATAATGAGATGGAAAGGTACGAAGTGTCGAAGTATGTAGAGGGCCAAGATATGGTACAGATCACCACCATTCGTTAAAAAGGAAAATACGAAAAAACTTAGAAAAACACCAAAAAACCTTGACAAAGCATTGCCAATGTTGTTAACAAATTGATAATATAGCCGTACAACATGACCAGAAAACAGTATAAAGATATTAAGAAAACTGTAGAGGCAACAGCTAGATAAGCCTTAGGCATATGGCTAGATAACAAAATACCTTACGGTGGTGGTCAAAAAAGATTGAATGGTAAATTGACAAAAATAATTAAAATTTCAACAGTTTTATGTCCCAAAAATATCAGCGATAAACTCTTATATAAAGAAGCATACGGCAAAACTAAAATGAATACTATCTGTAAAACAGGGATATCTCAGCCACATGTCTGAGGTGTTCCATACTCTTCAGATCCCGGGTCAACTACGGATCGCCGACGAGACGCACAGCTCTCTTCTGAATGGAATCCACCAGCTTAGATGTGGCACTTCAGATGTGTAAGCAATACTCTAAGCACGGTCTTATTTGCGCTTAGTAGAGCAAGAGCAGCTGCTGCGGTGTATATAGTTTTTTGTTGCGAAATAGCGCAATAAGCTTTTGCGAGGCTAATTTTGTGATGTTACCAACGTGGTAATGCGAGGACATACTGCTTTTAACCGAGACATCCAGTAAGTAGTCCGATTAACGAGGATGAGGGAATGGTCGATCCAGCCCGCCGTATTGGCTTTCTTGGTAAACGTGGCTGCTTGGGTTTTTGCTGCTGCATTGAACTGGACCAAATTCCGATCTTTTTCCAGATTTTGATTAATGGTTTTTATCTGCTTCTGCTTGCGGTGATAAGTCTCAGTTGCTGGTAAAGGGTTTTCTGATCTAAATTGGTAAACAAGGTTACTGTCATCTGCAAAACCGTATTCAGGATTATTGGTTTCGATCAGCAGGTCATTAATATACATGAGGAACAAAGTTGGTGAAAGTTTGCGCCCTGAGGCACTCTCGCATTAATGGTGAATGTGTCCGAGCTGTGTCCATCAACTACAACGTGCATAAGTAGGTTCTTAAGGAAACTGGCAAGCCAGCTGCAGAGAGACTTTTGCACGTTGAATATCTGAAAAATTCCGAGTAAATCACCCGGCTTGAGGTAGATACAGAAAAGTTCTTTTGTCAGATATAAAAACAGATTAAACGTAAAGCATTTGTGTATGACTGATAGATCTTTAGGCCCATGAAGAACGCGATAACTATCTTCGGAGATTGAAAGAGATATAATTTGCGTCTGCAAAATTTCCTCCTGAGGCAAAATATCAGCAAAAGGTTACCTTAACCTCCGATAATATTACCAAAACACTTGAAACGATCAACATACGCTTCATAAAATTCAACCTTAACGCTCATTTTTACAAAATCACCATCTTGGGAATATACGCAGTCGAGAACGATGCGCTGCTATGTTAAACACTTAGATAATAAAATACAAGGTAACTAATCTAACTTGGAAAAGTGAATAATCGAACAAAGGAAAACAAAGATAAAGTTGTAGATCAGTTTTGAAAAAAACGAACTAATACACTAGAAAATCGACTATATAATAATGAGATGGGAAGGTACGAGGCGGAGGGCCAATTTGTTAATAGGGAAAATGCGAAAGAACTTATAAAAAGCACCAAAACCTTGACAAAACATTGTCAACCAATTAGCAAAATATCCAAAAGCAGTATGAAGGTAATAAGAAAAATGTAGAGGCTGCAGGTAGACAAGCTTTACGTTAGTAAGTTGAAAGGGAAATTGACAGAAAGAATAAAAATTTCAACAGTTTTAAGTTCCAATATATCAACGACAGAGGCGAACGAATAATATAACGCATACACCCTAGGCTCTCAAGTTAGACTTAATATGAATACAGTAAAAGATATATGTAGGCAGTTGAAAAAAAGAAAAGCGTCAGAAGCTGGACACATATTAATGGAACTGATTGAGTGCTAGAACCTACCAACTATACAATAATTTATCAAAGGCATCTCTTAAATGCCTAATATATCATATATTTTCACAGTCGCTTAAAAGAAAATAAGGAGAACTGTGACAATTTCCGTAGAATCTGGGTTAAAACTTATGTTGAGTTGAATATATGGAAAAAATCCGAGAAACAAAATAAAGATCATCAGTCGATCATCTGTTTAGCATTACACATCTCATAAAAATAGCATTAGCAGTAAACCAAGTTATTAATCCATTTTATGTTTCCCATTGACAACCTTTTGGGAAACCTTCAAAAAATCAAATGCTGCATCTCGACAAAGGAAAAATCAAGGTTGGCGATAAGCTCACATAAAGTTTCAATGTTACGAAACCATTACAGAACTAAAAGAGGGATTGCTTGTCCTAAACACAATTTAAAATTATACTACCAACTTTTCGACCGCGTTATTATTGGAATCCAGGCGCCAAAGAAGATACGTAAGGCGGGAAGTTGGTCAATTATCGCGGAGCAATTGTTTTTCATTGCAGAATTCTGCCAGAAAAGTTGTAATATCTGTTTTTTTTTAGAAATGTAATGGACAATATTCACTATTGCTTTAGTGAGAGTAGGAAAATATTATTTTTCTTTTATAATAGAAGGTTTAGTGAAAATAGTAGAAACAGAATGTAAAAAACTTTGCAAAGGTATATTCTTTGTGATCTAATCACAAATGGCTCGCTGCACTTCCGATTGTTCATCGACTTATCGCATTCATTAGATGTGACCCCTACGGACCATGGACTATTTCTTCAATTTAGAAAAACCTTAAACTAGTATGTCATACTACATTTCCTCTCGCTGCATCTCCTCTTAGATCAGAACGGAGTAGAATCTGACATATTGAATGGCACAGGGGTGGATGGATATCCTGAGCAGAATGAGCGAGATTCATGATGCACAATATAAAAAAACTCACACCGTCCCCGCTTTTAAATCAGTTTCATGTTTATAAATAAATAACAAATTGTCAAACGACTTCCAATTTATGACTATATCAATCCTTTGCCCAATTCCATGAAGATCGTCCATCCAACTCCTCATACATTTAACTAAAATTTTCTGACATCCAGAACCAACCGTAAAAGTCAACTGTCGCGTATAAAACAAATACATTTCATGCATATACCATGATTTTTAAGCTCAAAAAAGCTAATCAAACGCTCTTCTCTTTTAGAAATTTAGCTTCAGTTCCAATGAACTTATTAACTTCATTTTTACACTGATTCAAACATCAATTATTTTATCTCTTTCCCGATTCCTGGTGCTTTCCTATTCTACATAAAAAAGAAAAACTCAAAGATTTTCTCATTAGTTATCATCTGATCTCCATGACAGCTCATCTTAACATTTGTCATTTTTATCAGAATTCAGAAGTCTACTAAATTCAATAAACAATCATGCATCGATTACCTGAATGGCATTGTATAATTCAATAATACAAACCATCTATAATCGTCATCATTTGGAACCGCAATATTTTGATCTAACCGAAATAGATGAGTTTTGAAAACCATCTCCTTTCCTTTGTATTCTTGCTACCCATTTCTTCAGAGTTTACCTAGAAACCCACCTCCCCAATTCTCACCGTTTTCAGAATGGGGTCACTCAGGCTCCGTATTTTTTTCCTTGCTTCTATATCTTTTCTACAAATATGCTTACTCCAGTCTTGAACGGTTACAATTAAGATTAAATAAAGTAGACACATAGTAACATACCAATCCTTCAACATGCATTTCTGCTCGAGGCGTAATTTCCCAAAATTGAACTATCCATTCAAAGTACATGACTTCGTTATACCTATGCAAGAAAATTTCAAGGTAATGTAACTTATTTTTGATATCAAATTGAATTGAGAAAACCACCTAGCGCTTTTTGAAACTTCCAGCTCAGAAGACCTTAACAAATTGAGATATTTATCTCAGTTTTATTGAAGTTCCAACTCCCACTTTCCCAAATTTTATCGAGCATTTATTATTCCCAAGCTAAACTATGGTAGTACTGTTCCTAACTTGGCTAGACCTTCATATAATAAAACCCGAGGCCATATTCAGGAGCATGCTCTGAGACGTACTTCCGGAGCTTTTCGTACCAACCCCATCATTAGTCTGTATGCCTTACTAATTCACTCCCATGTTCCTTTTATTTCAATACAGACCCTATATTCCCGATTACCCGTCAGTACCAACAGAACAACACCACCAAAAAATGCAATACTAGAATTCGTCAAAACTTTAGAAAGCCTTTCCCCATTAGAGCCCTTCACCCCTCCATGTCCGCATTTTCACCCTAAGCAACCCTTATCCTTTCCATATAACTCCACTCATATATCATAACCCTCTTTAACGATCTTTACCGACAAAAATACAATTAGTTGTTTCTTACATTACAAAACATCAACCGCAAAAAATATAAGCTTAATTATCTCCCTTCGGGTTCCTCTGTTGAACGTATTGCCATAAGTGAGGGTCTAAAACGCATAACCAAATCTCCCTGGTATATATTCGATTCTCTTAGCTTATTTGACGGCATGCAACGTTATCCAGCTTTCTTATCGTCTACGAATTTGTTTCCAAGACATATTTCTGATTCCTTGCCTTGGGTTCTTTGGGCTTTCGAATATTAAAAGGAACAAAGCTCCTGACTGGTTGGCTAAATAAATCACACACAAGAAGCTGTATCAATCAATCAATCTATATTTTATTTCTGCCTTATCAGGAAAGATGTTATGAGAGAAAGCAAATACTGCACTAGTAGCAACTTACTGAGTATTTCTTGTGGGAAATTCTTAATTTTTTGCAGCCGCTTCTTTATCCAAAACTTTGATATATTCGCACTTTTAGTTCTTAAATACTTCGTCGTAAACAAAGCTAAATTAGATTATCAGCAAGGCGTGAACCAGAATAGCGATATTAGATCGCCTCCAGTTGCTTCCACGATGTAGATTGTACCGTTGTTCTATGTAAGGAAATATTCTGTAGAATATATACTTCATTAATAGCCAAGAGCTAAAAGGGTGCTTATCTTAGGCCAACAAATTTGTATTTACTTCTGTCATGTATGTCAACTTAGCCGACTGGACTAATATATTTAATATACCTGTTTGATAAGTTAAAGTTGATTTTGAGGGTCGCAATTTTAAAATTTTCAATGATTTTACTTTAATACAGTAAAACAATTCTGCTAGATTCGTTAAATGAGAATATAGCTTGTTCTTTCTCTAATTTTATGTCAGGACCTCATTAACGCACCCATAAAGCGTTTGTGCACTAGACCTATTTTTTGTGTTAGTTAAAAGCTATTTTCACCCAATTATCACTTATATTAAAGTAAGGTCATAAGATTTGGGCGACTGTCTATAAGAAAACATAAAAACTTAGAACACATACGAGGCATGTTTGAAATATCGCCGCCTTATGTTTATGAGCAGACAGTAAAAGTGATACTGCCTTCAGTGGTGTATCATTTTTTTCTATAATGTTCTTAAATTTAGTAATGGATATATCATGAAGGAAACAATTTCAATATCATCTTTTGCACATATTTTTTGTATCATACAGATATTAATGAATATTTGTTTCTTGCCACTCATAAAACTGACCAAATCAAAATATCCCACACGAATGGAATCATACCTTAACTTTGAACTTAATGTTATTAATAGAGTATCCTCACCCCTGCCTTCACTCAGTTATTTATCCTTATTTTCCTCTTTTGACCTTGAATAGACTTTGGCGTCGTCCATACTATCTTTGGTTTCTTTTCATTGTTCAGAATCACATGAACTGTCACAGCCCAAAACTCAATTCTTTCTTTATCGTCCTTCTTTGGCTTTCATTATTCTCTTAATTGTTTGTTGTTCCTCTTCTACCCTTAGCTTTTCCTCCGTTTCCCCTTTTAGTGGCAATATTGCCATATTCCTGAGGTGATTGCAGAACAAATTTTCCATTTTTGGTGTTTTTGATTTGAGTTTATTTCTTCTGGATAAAATAAAGCTCTTCAAAAAGGTGTAGGGACTTGTTATTTCGATGACAAAATATTTGAAGGCGGGTTTTCATCAATACTTTTATTTATTGCAGGAGATGGCATTTGTTTTTCGGGTATTACTGCCCACATTTTTCAGGATTTACTTCGACATTTTAAACGAAATTTAGAGCATACTGACTTAGGCTTGAAACTTTCCTCAATTCGTTTGCTGTTTCCGAAATTGTTCTGTATTTTGGTTTATTGTCTTTAGTGTTTTACTTTCTTTATTTTTTTCCTTTCCTTTCTTTTCTTGTTCGGGTATTGTTGTTCAGTTTATTCCATTTTTCATTAATAACCAAGCACTTTTTTCTAGGTTAGGTGCTTAAACCGCCAGGTCCTTGGGGTGGATCAATCAAATTTTGAGTAAAGCGAGTAGCTTAATTTAACTTTTTGAAAAATATTGCGACATAATCGTATGTCATATTATGTGATACATGACCATTTGTGAACATCTGCACTCTTGTATCAAAGTGCCAAGCACGTTGGTTATATATTGAAAAAAAGTTGGACCACATATCCAACATAACTTAGAAAGGCCTATTCCCTAACTTTAATCCAAAATATGTGCTATAAATGTGGGAATACCCTCGTACTTGAAAATTATCGTCGGGAGACCAATCCTTTTGCTTCGTGGGATGTGACTAACACTTTCAGATTTTATTACCAATATAGGGTCTATTATCCCTAGCTAAAGCACATCATCCAGTAAAAGAGGAACAACTTTTTGACAGTGTACATCTCATGATGCAAGAGAGCAAATGCCCAAGTCCACACATAAATGATCGCCCAGGCCAAAAATGGTAGGTACAACTCATTCATGCGACGGCATTAGCTCAAATTTGACACCAGCACGAGGAAAAGCTTACGAGCAGCAACTTAGATACTGATTTCCAAATTTAGGGAATATTTAAACTTGAAGAATATGTTTG
>JAEQML010074061.1:0-14604 GCA_016904865.1 Pissodes strobi | reverse complement strand
AACACAGTTTATTTATATCATATTCATCCAAAGTATCACAATTCACATTCTCATTTCTCTTCCAGATAAAGAGGTTGGCCAAATATTTACCCAAGTATCTGTTACAAAGAGTGAAGCATATATTAAATTAGATGAAACAGATTTCTATGAAAAGAAATTGATAAACCTAAAGAAGAAATGGATTTTGGAAGGGTTGGATCCAGAAGAAGAGGAGCAGAAATTACTGAATAAGCGGAAAATAGAAGCGAAGAAAAATAAGAAACTCAAGAGACTTAAGAGTAAAATACAGGATGCTAAATTAGATACAAGCTAGTTATATAGGGTTATTTGTGATTTTTTGTTGAGGTTTTAATAAATATATTTTAATTATTTGTTTCTTGTTTTGTCAATCCCATAAATAATGGGTGGGTGAATTATTTTCCTGGTGATCTTTTATAATAATATTAAAAGATATGGCTTTATCGAAAAGGACTAAATTCTCGGGCTGTTTATTTGTTTATAAACGCGTAATGGATGTAGCTAAAATATCAATACAAAAATAGTTTTCTTACGAAAACGCCTTATAAATTATTGTCAATAAATGCTTAATTTGTGTTTTCCCTAATTTACACACTCTAAAAATCAATACAATATCGCTCATATGGTAAAATACATAAATAGCAGGTCTATCTAAAATTTAGGGGGAAGAAGACTATAAAACAATATAAATCAGATACACGTTAGTAATACGCGATTATTTGTTATTTATTTTTTAATTTTATTTATTTATTATTTCCCCAATCAAAACACAAAATAAATGTAGCTACAATGAAGGAGTGCCTACTAACTAATCTATGAATCAAAACTTAACCTAGTTCTATAAAATATAAACAAATACAAACAATAGAAAAACAATACATAGTAAAATAAAATATAATATTCAAAACGGGTGACTTTCCACATTAAGTATAACTCTTTTAAGACAACATATTTATATTAAAAAATCTATATCACAGTGTTTGATTAATTCATTGCATTTATTCATCATAATTTCAAGAGGCGAGCAACTGGTGAGATTTACATTAAATATCTACATTTAAGTTTCTAGGTCTTAGAATCAATCACCTTAGGAACATTAAACTCTATTTTATTAATCAGATGAAGGTACCTATATTTGAGATTGTTAACTATAAGAAAATTACAGACTGATAATCTCTTCTTTGTCTTAAGGATGTAATATTAAAAGTGGTCAGCATATTTTGATAGGATAATGTATGAATAAATGTTATACTGTTTTACATAAAGATATCTCAAAAAACGTTTCTGAACTTTTTCTATATTATTAATTGTTAGAATGAACTTTTTCTTGAGGTGAACAAATTATAGCTGCATGCTCTAAATGTGGATGAACTATTGCATTAAACAATCTAATTATAGTATCAATTCTAAAATCTCTGGAATTTCTAATAATAAAACCTAGTGCTTTATACGTTTTTTTGGTAATTATATTTAGGTGATGGATAAATATAAAATTTGATTGAAAATAGACACCCAAATCCCGGCATTCAGTCTTTCTGGGAATAACAATATCAGATAGCTTGTATTCATGTGTAATAAAGTTATTGTTGCCAGTAAAACTTATAATTTGGCGCTTATCAATATTAAGGCACATTTTATTCTCTACAAACCATCTGCTAATGCTATGCAAGTCACTTTGTAAATTTCCACAGTCTTCATGACAACAAATTTGGGGTCTACCTAATTTGTTGACCATCAAAAAAAGCTGCTGACCGCCCCTTTTCCAAGAGCCTAGAGTCACCAAATTGCCCATGATGATGCTACTCGATAAGACGCTCTGCTACCACCCCTAACTACCCTCTCAACCCCCTATAGAATTACACTTCCCTCTTGCACATTTTAATAAAAACGTGTTGACCGCCCCTTTTCCAAGAGCCTAGAGGCACCAAATTGCCCGCGATGATGTTACTCGATAAGACGTTTCTGCTACCACCCCTAACTACCCCCAACCCCCTCCAGAATTACACTTCTCTCTTGGTCGGTCAACACGTTTTTATTAAAATGTGCAAGAGGGAAGTGTAATTGCGGGGGGGTTGAGGGGTGGTAGCAGAAGCGTCTTATCGAGTAGCATCATCGTGGGCAATTTAGTGCGTCTAGGCTCTTGGAAAACGGGCGGTCAACACGTTTTTATTAAAATGTGCAAGAGGGAAGTGGATTTCTGGAGGGGGTTGGGGGGTAGTTAGGAGTGGTAGCAGAAACGTCTTATCGAGTAGCATCTATGTAGGAAATTTGGTCGCCATACCTTCTGCAAAAGGGACTGGTCAACATGATTTTTAGATGGTCAACAAATTAGATTTACCCACAAATTTGTTTAAAGATTTTAAAATCATCAGCAAAAGCAAGGCTTTCAGAAAACCGAACTTAACCAGGTAGGGTGTTAATAAAAATGGCAAATAACAAAGGTCCAAGGTTACTACCCTGAGGCACACCCGATGAAGAAACAAAAGACTCCGAAAAATAATTTCCAACTTTGACTTTCTGATTTCGTTCACAAATGTAGGACTTTATGAAGTTGCATTGATTGTTCTTGATTGCAACATTAAAAATTTTTGCCAAAGGCTCAGAGGGAACATCAGGCGCACCCCTTGAAAATATATGATGGAATATTATCATACCAGTAGATTTTTTTGGTTTTAATCTTTTTATTATTAACCTGGTCTTGCGCCACAATTACATGATTCATTAGGTATATCTGATTGAGTGTAAACTGAGCCAAAATACTGCGCAAAGGCATCCGATATAGCTTGGAAGCCGGCAAATGCCTGTTCACCATTCCTCGCCTCATCCGGCATGCCCCCAAAGGATTTCCTTGACCCAAAAAAAATGCCAGAAATCTACAGGATTAACATTTATGTTTGATTCTATTTTCTCATTATAGACTTTAAACTTGTGTTTAGTTAGTTTGAGACTTAATTGCAGTTCTTAAGTTTTTAAGCTCCAGATTATCTTGCGGAATACCTCGACCACTCTTAGTTTTTTTGTGCAACTTATTTTTCTATTGTATTTTTTTAATCAAGTCTAATGGGAAATATGGTGGAAATTTTTAAATTTTTGTGTGCTTGACCAATTTTTTGTGAATAGCCTGATCAATGCAAGAATATAAATGATCATAGAAAGTGTCAAGACATTTGTTACCATTATCACAGTTGATGCCTATGGTTTTCCAGTCAATGTTTTTTATTAGATGGTACAGTAATTTAAAGTCACCCTTTGAGTAATCATAAACATGTACTGGTTTTAAACTATTATTGTTTGATTTATCGGTAAATATCATTGCTATGTCAAAATTATGGGATGGGCGGTATATAGATCCTCTTTTACTAAAGGTTCCTCACACTGCTTTAGATTTTTTATAGATATATTCGATATGTATTGAGCATCCAATAAATATATTTTAATTCCTATTTTTTTCTGTTAGATTGGTGATATTTTGGGTGCTGCTATTTAACAATTTACAATATGCCTTGGTGATATAACTGATATACAGAAAAAGTCAAGAAAGTAAGAGGGCATCTAAGTTTGTAACGGAATATAAGTTAACAAATACCATGGTTTTCGATGCTCGCTATATTAATCGGCAGTGACACCTATCGGTGAATGGGTATATTTCGCATAATTAACTATTTAAGAAGAACAGGTACACAGATGCGTTTTAAGATCCTTTACAAAAATAGAGCACTATGTAAAAATCGACCTCTCCTATTGGTCGATCTGCATGGCCCTCCGTTCGCTACGGGGGCGCCAGAAAAGGAAACTAACCCAAGACATACCCAAAATCAAGACAAAGACTGTTTAAAAACATAATCGTAAAAAAAATAAAAAAGCAACGGCCGGGGTTTGAATCCGCGGGCCGTCCAGGCGAGACACAGCCGTCTAAACCTCACAACCACGCGAGCTCTTGCCCCAAATTGATTGCATCACGAAAACAAATTGTAATAATACAAGGTGGATCGACCAATAGGAGAGGTCGATTTTTACATAGTGCTCTATTTGTGTAGAGAATCTTAAAATGCTACGCAGATTTATATCCATAATTTATGAATTCGTGTCATTGCAGATTTCTTTATTGGGTGAATGCTATATATCTGTTTGGAAACGGGCTTATCTAGTATAGTTGGTAATGGAAGGGCGTATGACGTTGTTCAATACCTGTAATTTAAGCATGCAATCTAAAATATATTGCTACATTTAGCGTATGCTGAGGAGTTTCGTTACTTTGACGCCGGGTTTCCTACAACGGTTGTCACATGTTTTAAATTGCCCAATCCGAGCATCGGAAGTCAGAATAGATAGAATGTACAAAATTTTACAAGAGTCTAGCGACCCGAGTAAATTTTCTATACCATAGGTTAGGTTAGTTATTCGTTGAAAAAATTAGGATTTTTTCTGAATATATTCGCGGAAACATATGCAAGCTGCTGTATAACCACTATAATACGGCTTTTGTTAAATATATCCTGGTTTTTAGTTAGATAAAGCAAAATATTTCGTAAAGAGTGCACCCAAGTACGGACACGTATTACAATAGGTAATATTTCACTTTTCGCATGGCCCAAGAAAAGGAAACTAACCAGGTACTAACCCAAACTAAACCAAGACATACCCAAAATCAAGAAAAAACTGTTTAGAAACTTAACCTTAAAAAAGCTCTTGCTGCAACGCCGGTAACGAAAATTACATCGGGCCTCCAGACGCTTTTCAAAATTTTGAAAAGAAGGTCGTATCATCTTTGTGAAAACATTTAACGCAGTAAGTGTTATGAATTTTTCAATAATCTTTTCATTTTTCAAATACATAGGTAAATAATAATTGTTTCCAATTCACTTAGTTATTATATTCGGCTAAAGCGAGAATTTAGAATTTTTATATTGCACTTTCGAGTAATAGAAATTTCAATAATCTTAGTTTTTTGTGGTGACCTTTAGGATTGTTAACAGATTTTTTTGGTGGGTAATTGCGTATCTTATTGGTCTAATTCGTGTAATTTGATTATGGTTTAATTCAAATTTATAGAGAACGAAATTATTTCATCGTTTAACGGTCACACATATTATTTTACGTATTTTCATTTAGATGGTACAGTATTATTGGAGAGATTCTCAGAGCGGATTTTTATCTTTTCCTGTAAAGGTAGTAAATTTAATGTTCAGTAGAATTCCTTCGAATTTTCTCTCATAATATTGCTAGTTTGATATTTTTCTTTTCAGACTTATTTCATTAATATTTCAGTTTATTTGTAACATCAAGCGAAGCATATAATTATTAACACATACCGTGTCACGTTTTATCAATGATCTACCGACATTAATTTACATATATGAGAGGTTTAAGTACACGTGTGTTAATTTACCTGGCTTATTTTTCTTTATTGTTTATCTAAGTTCCTATCTCAAGGTGAGATAGTGATTATCTTATCTTTATCTTTAATTAATTGAGACGTGATTTACGTTCAATTATTGTTTAAGTACCAAGGGCCATATTTATAGATTAAGTAATAGAAATTACTTATCTGGGGTCATAGGACTCGTTTAAAGAGAGGTTGTACCTCTTTTTTCCATTTTCAATTATCGTTTTTGTGCCAAGGGCCATATTAAAAAAAAGTAATAGAAATTACTTATTATGAGTTATAATAAGACTCATTTATAGAAAGGTTATACCTCGATTTGCGTATTTATCGTAAAAATCTTATTATAATAATTAAATTTCTTTTATTGTTCACATTGCTAGTCAATTAAGTCAAAGCTTAAACTTCATAAATTATATTATAAGTTAATATATTTACATCCGATTATATGATCTTCAACAATTTTTTTAAACCTCATAATTTATGCTTGTAAATTAGTTGCTGAATTAATATATTGTTTTCAAAAATAATTTCTTTGATTTACTGCAGGACTGGGCTCTATAAGACACTAATTGTTCTTATCTTCATAAATTCGTAATTATTGATATCTAAATATCCTATATTTTCTGTTTACGTTGTTTCTAAGAGCCTTACAATAAAAAAATAGTATAGTTGACAAGAGAGCCGTTAATCTAATTCACACCCTATTTTCTTCATGCTAAATTAAATTAAATAAATTAAATAAATTCACTATCCTTACAAATTGGTGACGGAGCTAGATATTCATTACAAGTTTCCTAGATAAGTTAAATATATTTAAGAAATATGAGGTAATTTTTTTTTGTTTCATGCTTTGATTACATGTTCTTCCCGAATTAGTTATTTATCGTATGGCATTGTAGCAAATGTATACAAGAAATGCAAAGCAAATCCATAGGCTAACATCTAGATGTAATAATTAATCGCTTCGTTGGTCGCCATCAGGAAATCATTGAACATTGAAGTCACCTCTACGTAGGCCCTGTTCCTGCATTCGGTGATGATGTGGTGAACAGTTTGTCCGGCCGCTCCGCAGTCACATCCTGCAGATGGCATTTTGTCCCATTTGTGGAGCGAGTCTGCGCACCTTCCTTGTCCGGTGCGTATTCTGTTGATAGGTGACCGTATTTTGCGGGACTGTTCATAAGCAGGTGACTTTTGTTTTATGCATTGTAGATTCTGGCATTGGGCTGGGCAGGCTTCTCTCCATTCCTGTTCCCAGAGGTCTATAGGGTTGAAATCGGATGCCCGCAATTCCCTGGCAGTTCTCATAGTGGCCTCCTGGAACGCAGTTTTCTTCTGTCTAGGTCAGCTAGGTCACGGTGTATGGGCAGCTGGGGGTTGTCTTGCATTCTGTTGAATTCTCGAACGAGTGCAGATTTGCATCGGAGGTCAGGCGGTGATATGTGGCTCAGGACAAAGAGCCATGAGGTTGCAGTAGATTTTAGTGTGCCACTAATGATCCTCATTGTTGCGTTTAGCATTGTGCGTGCGTGCGTTATTGAGCCAGACCGGGACGCCATATTCTGAAGCTGAGGGAACTTATCCTATTGCCGAGGTGCGTAAGGTGTCGGCAGAAGACCCCATGAAGTTTAGCAGCAGTATTTTCTAGGTGCTTTCTATAGGATGGCGTTCTATCGAGGGTAATTCCGAGGATTTTGGGCACGGGTTATGGTGGAGAAGGTTGTCTTCGAAGTAAACCTGGTGGTTCCTTATCAGCGTGTTTGTTGCACAGATGGAAGCAGGACGTTTCTGTCTTTGTGGGGTTGGGTTTCGATCTCCACTTGCGGAAGTAAGCTCCCAGTGTTCTTAGGTTGGATGTTAGGGTGGCTTCAGTTTCCTCGAATGTTTATTGGTGCCTTGTATCAGGCATGTCAGATATATATAAGGTGAAAAGCAGTGGTGCAATCACTGATCCCTGCGACAGTCCATCGTTCGGTGCCTTTGTGAAACTTATCTGGTTGTGTAGTATTACTTGAAAGGTTCTATTTACAAGCATGTTGTCGACAAGTCAAATGGTCTTTGAGCATGGTATTATTTGTATGAGCTTGTACAGGAGGCCGTGTCTCCACACAGTGTCGCAAGCCGCAGACAGGTCTATGAAGGCGGCTGTCGTTTTCAATTTTCTCTGAGATCCTGCTTCTCTGTATGTTGTTAGTGTCAGCACCTGGTCTGTGCAGTTTCTCTGTGGTCTAAAACCAGCCTGTTCAATAGGGACTCGTTCAAGTATTGTGCTCCCTATTCTATTAAAAATTACCATTTCGCGGAGTTTGTATATTAGGTACGCTAATTAAAGCGATGCGACGGTAGCTTTTTGGTTTTCCTGGCTTCATTATGGCAATGATTTTTGACCTTTTCATTGCATGTGGGGTGGAATTTTTCCCTTTTCCATTATGCCCGTGAGAAATTGGGTAGCCATTTCTGGGTGTATTTTCCACAGTTGAGAAGAAATTCTGGATGGATTCCATCTGGTCCTGGGGCCTTCCCGGCATTTACGTTTTTCAGAGCTTGCGCTATCTCAGCAGTGGTAACTGGGCGGGTAAATTCGGTCAGTCCTTCGCATCTGGTTTTCAGTTCCGTAAGTTCTCATTTGATTTGGGTTGCAAGGACTTTGTTCCTTAATGATCTAACTGTGGACAGGATGTGTGCTGCTATCTTATTTGCTGGTGAGTGTTTGGCATTGTTCGTTGTTTTGTGACCGTCACCAAGTTTTCTCAAAAGCGACCAGACTTTTCTGCTAGATGTATTGAAATCGAAGCTGGATACTGTGTCTGTCCATTTCTCGCGTCGATCCGCATGCAAGTTGTGCAATAAGTTGTTGGCTATCTCCCTATATCCGCTCTCCTGGAAGTTCCGATATTCCCTCTCGCACTCATCGTTCCATCCCGGCATATGCTCTTTACGGTAGCCTCTGGGGATAGTCTTTTTCGCTGATCCGATAGCTGCATTTATGAGTCTCTTATAGTTTTCGGCTCTAGGAGGAATCCAGCCCAGGCACTTGGGAAGGCCAGTCGAGAAATCCCTCCAGAGTGCCTTTCTGAAATTCCATCTTGGACGAGGGAAAGATCGAATGAGTAGGATTTGCATTCCTACATCGATCGCGGCTGATCGGTGCTGATGGCTACGCGGGAAATGTTGTAGCATTTTGCGGGTGGTCTGCATTGGTACGTTGTTGTCGTCTGTGCTCACAAAGCAGAGGTCTGGGTTATACTCGTGGTTCCATGCTTCTGACTTGAAGGATCCCCGTTCTTTCGCATCAAAGACAAGGTACATCTTATTGCCTTCTGCCCACTGTCTTAGCGTTTCTCCGTTGGTGTCGTTCCTCTTGTACTTCCACTGTGTGTGGTGACTGTTGAAATCCCCTACGTATACCGCGGGGTGTGGAAATAGTGGCAGCACTTCTGGTGGCCAGGTACTGCTTGGGGGCTTATTTTTCTGATGGTTACTTCCCTACTCTGATAACTACATCTTGGATGTCGTATGAGTCCTGCGCTGTGCAGAAATGTGCGGTTTCAATGGTGAAGTGTTACTAGAACTGATAACTTTACCGTGGAGTAAATTGCCATATGTTAAGGTCTGTAATTAATTAGTGGCTATAATAAAGCCAAATCTAACTAGCTTATTTATATATCGTCTTTGCAGCATTTATCAATGAAACTTAACTGAACTGAATAGCCATAGTTAGTTAGTTATACGGTATATGTGTCGGATCATGATCTGATAACCGGGAATTAGTCTTTAATTAGGTGATTACTTACTTCTTTTATTAATGCTTTAAGCGATCGTCATCAATTACAATTAAATATTTCGGAATTTGTTAAGAGCAAGCGTGTGAATTATTTTCACCTAGTAAAGCCTACCTTAAAGAGTACAGTAACCATAAGAATTGACTACTGAAATTTTCTTCAACTTAATTTTCTTTTCTCCTTCCTGATCAGCTGTGACATTTTATTATTAGGTAATAAAACCAATTCTTTGTTTGTTTATTTACCTATTTTATTTAATTGATTTTTTTTTATCGTGACTCTGAAGGAAAGGCCCATTACAGTAAGTATCTGTTTCTTTTATTACTTTGCGCTCAATAATTGAATCGTTCCTGACTTACCTTTGATTAATATTCGAGTATTTGTTCATCATTTACTTTAGTTATCTTTGATTAATTTTTGAGTATTATTCTCATCGACTTTAGTTTTCGGTCAATTTGGGGTACTTGCTTTATACCGACTTTGATTTTTGATTAATATCTGGGAAATTATTTTTCCGTTATTGTTACTAATGAATTGTCGGAGTATATATTTAATCTAATTTTCTAACTAATTTTTGTTTTTATCGATCGATTTACCTGGTAGAAATAAATAACGATAATAAGCTAAAACGAGTTCCATATTTCAAATTTGGAGTAATTCTCGCTAGTGCTGTTTAAATGACCGTGGCGCCTTAATAAATCAACCCGCACCCTACTCTCCGGCATTTGAGCTAGGGCCTAATTTATACGCTCGGTGACCGTTTTAGACTACGCATTGACATACTTTATTTCTTTATTTCATTCAATATCTAATTTTAAATTCTCAAGATTAATTTTTTTCTTTCGATTTGAGATTATTCACTCCTAGTCCCTTCTAAGCTGGAGTGAAGGTTTGCGCTCATTAGAAGGACAAAAAGAGCGTAATAATGTGTTTTGGTCAGATCACAATTATTGTTTGACCGCCAATGTTCCCGAAAAACAATCTGAGGTGCGCTCAAAATGCGAAGCCTCTGCACAAAAACTATTATTCTTCTCTTAACAAGTGCCCCGATGAACTTAGGGAACGAGGAGGAAAGTAAAATTGGATGGAAGCTTGTGAGATCATTCGTTGAATAAAGGCTTATTAACCACTGCAAGGCAAGATGGATAGATGCCAGAATCAAATATATAATTTTCCAGCACATTAAGAGCACACTCAAGGAGATTTTTAAGATCTGCAACAGATATTTCATCAGTTCCAGAGGGCGGTCTACTTAATTTTGATGGCACTGAGAACATTTTTCAATGCAATGACTATTTAAACGTTTTCCTTCGCCCTAATGTCAGGATATGGGCCGATAAATTAGTCCGTTCACCATATTTGACTAGCGATAAATTTTTATATAGCGTAAAAATTTATTTATTTATTGTGAGCCAAATAATAAGTCAAACTACTACCTCTGCTTACCAAATATATAGTTGACATGTGACCAAGTTTGCATTACTTTTTTGACGCTAATATGCATTCCGGTAAGAGATGGTGTATGTTGGAATGATTATTTACGTTGACTATGATAAATCTTTTATGATGCATACAATTCACTAACAAACCCACAGTAATGAAGCTTAAATTCTATTATAATTTAAGTCAGTGCCAGCCGATGAACTTTTCCATTTTTAACGAAACCAGCGGCAGTTCATATACTTTAAAACATCAAAAGCCACTATAATCATTTCAATATAAAACGAGAGCACTTTATTAAAGTTGCCCGAGGCGTAGATTCAAAGTTTGCCGATTGTGGTGTTTAAAAAGCAGTTGCTATAAAACGAATTTTAAATGGGGTTTTATCACGCTTTGAGGAACGAATATACAAGTATATTCAGACCCGCAGCTGGAATTTTGGGGTGCTTTATTATGAATTCTCTCTGCGTCGTTCGAAACAAATTGGTTCATAGTTTTCGAAAAATTAATGGTCAAAAGAATCCGAATTGAGCATACGGATCAAAGAAATGCAAGACCACTGTAGATTGTCAATTGCTTAAAAACTGTTGGGATATCGATGGAATAAAGGAGCTACTGAGATTTATATTTTAGGAACACTGTCTTAGAAAATGTAGCTCAGAAATATGGAAATATCTATATTTGGACAATTATCTTATAGTCTAGTAGTATAGACATATAGTTGAAAAACTCACCTGTCTGATGATTTCCTTAGATATGACTGCTAAATAGAATATCCCCATCCGTATTACCAAAGTTTATAATTTAAATGCCAACGATGCATATTTCTGGAGAGCTCATATTAAAGTCTTTCTGATCTAATACCGTCAAAGGCAAGTAAAATTGCCGATTACGTAGTTTTAATTGATGCTCTAAAACTCAAAACTAGCTGGTGTGTACGCCTATAGAAAAGAGAGGTAATTTAGCCGAGAAGGCGGGCGTATTGTTATTCAAAGCCGTAGCCGGTGAACTTCTAGACTTAAATTAGTCCCCAGTAAACAAGGTTTAAGGCCTTTGATGGCGTGATTAATTTCGACATGTAACGAATATGTATGTAGAAGGGTCTCCTTCGGAGAAGTAGGTACTCCAGGATGAAAAATTTCGTTTGTTTGATATTTTCAAATGAACGCAATTATAGATATTTCATTGAAAATGGTTTGAAATTCTTTAGATTTTAATTGAGAAGAGGATATTTAACAATAGTATATTATTTTATATGGAGGAAAAGTGATACTTTTCATGGCGCGCTCGTGTTTAACAGCCGAACGGAGTGAGGCTGGTAATAGAGAGCAAGCCATGAAAAGTAACTTTTCCTCCAAATAAAATATGCTGTTTTTTCTTCAAATGTCGACAAATTAATGCAAAAACATCTCTTTTTAATAGTAATAATATCTAATTATTATTAAAGATAAATGGGTTCGCAAGGCGGCTTAGAGCACGGTCGTAGGTGGCCTCGCTTAGACCGGTGTCGCGAATATGTAACATAAAGCTGTCAGTGGACACTGTCAACAATAATTATTTTTGTAAGATTACGTCTCCGATTGCGTTTTAATTCCGTATTGAGAAGCAGTTATTGAGTAATTTCGATTAAATAATAACCAATTTGTTCCTAAATTAGTGATTTTTAGAAATGCAGTCACAAATTGAGTGATAAATACAAATTCTAGTTTAATAAATCTTCAGTTGTTGACGCTTATTTTGTTGTCTGTTTGTATTGTATCTATGTTGCTATGACAACACTTTTACCTCCGGCGGCGGAAAAGTGAAAAGTAAAGCTCCGGCGGAGGAAAAACGACACTTCACGGCCGCCTACACAGTCGAGTAATGACGGATTTACTGACGTTTGAAGAAAAAATATATTTCGTACATTTTTAGAAAAATAGCTTTCATAGACCGCAAGTTGTACTAGTTCGGGTTTCGTCAGAAAAGTCTGTCAACGATGCTCGTTCTCAGATCAAATAGTATATGCCATCTTTAGTCTAGGTTAATAGGTAGAACTACCTTATGAACGCCTAATTATTATGACGTCATACATCTGATCTGAAGTACTATTGATGAAGCTGATACATAGAACTGGTTGAGAAGAGACAACTTGCTTATTTCTGGAAGCAACTTATCTGAAGCGCCTAATTATGCGTTTTTATGGATATACACAAGTAGTGTATTCATGAGAGCGAGTCAGGGGGATTTCACATCTGGGCTCTCTCTCTCTCTCTCTCTCTCTCTCTCATGGTAAAATAAAATTATGCCTCTGTAGAATCCTAATACATTTCCTATCCTTATATACCTTAAAGATACAGACATAAACACGAGTGTTACGTCACTGCATAATGTAACCTTGTTAAATTTTGTCGCGGTTAGCGACCTATCAACACTCCGCATCCGGGAGGGCTCTCTCCCAACATTAATTAAGATTTTGTCTCCCTGTAAAACCATAAAAAAATTCTTATTCCTTTCTTCTAACATGAGGATCAAAGTTTCTTCACCCTGTAATGTAACCTTGCAAAATGTTGCATCGGTTATCGTCAAGGCAACACTCCGCCTCCTGAGTGCAGGCAACCTTCAGGTTTTAGTCCAACTCATTATAAAACTAGCAACTTGTGATGCTTCCTGTCAATTCAAAGTTTCAGATCATTGCGCGTATACATTAGCTAATACCAGAGAGAGTCGGAAACCAATCGACAGGCCATTATCCTGCTCATTAACCTTAGCTTTAACCTAAAAGAAGGAGTTATGTAGACAGAACTTCAAGAGTTCCATCAAGCCTTCCAGTGGCGGTAAAGTTTTTCCTGAAAATGTGTCATCCTATAATCTAGCCTCAACAATACCCAACGATTCCTCCAAAGACACGTTGGTATTAGTCTTTCAACATCAAAGCTGAGAAACTTGTCCGAAGCATAATTCTATGTTTTTAAACATATCCACAAGTAGTGTATTCATGAGAGGGAGCCCTCACGGAACAGGTAACATCCCTCCTCCGTGAAGGTTCTCATCTTAATTAAAATTGTACCTTCCTGTAGAATCTTAGTGCATTTCCTATCCTTACCTACCTTAAAGATACAGACATAAGCCACGAGTGTTGCATCATCCTATAATATAACCTTGTTAAATTTCACTGCGGTTAGCGACCGGGAGGGCTCTCTCTCAACACGAAATAAGATTTTGCCTCCCTGCAAAACCTTGATAAAATTCTCATCCCTTTCTAATAACATGAGGCTGAGAGTTTCTTCACCCTATAATATAACCTTGCTAATTTACGCCTCGGTTATCCACAAGGCAACACCACCTCCTGAGTGCATGTAACCTTCTTCAGGTTTTATTCCAACTTGAAAATCTTATTATAAAACTAGCAGCTCGTGATGCTCCTTCACTTCAAAATTGTAAAGTTTTAGTACTTTCAGATCATTTCATGTATATATTCGCTAATACCGGAGAGAGTGGGGAATCAATCGGCAGGTCATTATCATGCGCATTAACCTTAGCTTTAACCTGAAAGTAGGAGTTATGTAGACAGAACTGCAAGAGTTCCATCACTCCCTCCAGGGGCAATGAAGTCCTTTCTGAAAATGTCGTGTCGTCCCATAATCTAGCCTCGACAATGCTCAATGATTCCTCCAAAGACGCGTTGGAACAGAGGCTTTCAACATCAAAGCTTAGAAATTCGCCTGAAGCATCATTCTATGTTTTTAGGCATATCCACAAGTAGTGTATTCATGAGAAGGAGTCCTCACGGAGCAGGTTAAATCCCTCTCCGTGAAGACTCGCATCTTAAATAAAATTGTACCTGCCAGTAGAATTTTTATGCATTTCCTTTCCTTATCTACCTTAAAGATACAGGCATAAGACAGGAAGGAGTGTTGCATCATCTTATAATATAACCATGTTAAATTCGCCGATCAACATTCCGCCTCTCTCAATGAAAATTAAGAGTTTACCTCT
>JAEQML010074060.1:0-14605 GCA_016904865.1 Pissodes strobi | reverse complement strand
GATTTATAATTTAATTAAAATAAATGTATTATTACTTTTTAAGTAACCGATATTTAGAATACAAACGTTCAAATCTATAGCGGAGATTTAATTCCTTCAATCATAAATTAATTTTGATGTTTATTATAATAATTGATGCCTTTTAGCATCAATAAATTTACACAAATATTCTTTCCTTAATTTTATTTGAGCAATATATTTATTATTCATTTGACGTGATCTTCCGTGGTTGCACCACCCTGAGATCTATTATTATTGTTATTTTTCTTTTCCAGAAATGAACAAATTCCATTATGACTACGACCGTGGCTGCTACCGCAGAAAACTATTCTTCCAACAATGTCAAATATTCGCTGCAAGAAGTAGCCCGTGAAGGGTTTGGATACCAGCAGGCATTGCTTGTACTGCTCTTGAGCATAGTAATTGTGATAGTAGTAATAGGAAACACTCTAGTGATTGCCGCAGTTATCACAACAAGGCGTTTGAGGACGGTAACAAATTGTTTCGTAATGTCATTGGCTGTAGCGGATTGGTTGGTCGGAATATTTGTTATGCCCCCAGCAGTGGCATACCTTATAGTTGGTAAGTTAAAAATATAATACTTATGAATACTTTCAATACACAATGGCATTTTGCATAGATCTGCACTCAAGACTATCATTATTATTTTAACTCATAAATTTACCATTTATGTTCAGGGCCGAATCAGGCGGCAGGGCAGCCGTGGCAAAGGACGGCCCTAAGAACTAAATTAAAATTACACAGATCTTAATTGACCAACAAATGAAAATTGCAGACGGTGAAAGATCTTTAGGTAAAATAAAATTAATCAAAATTCATTTGCGGTCAACTACGGCAAATAAATGACTAAATTATTTTGCGACTATAACTGTTAAACACTTCTGACACGTTAAATGTACAGACACATTCTTTCTGCAGTAAAAACCATGCAACCCTAGAACCCAACAGAAAAATACTATAACAAAATATTTACATTTACACTATAATGGACACTCCTTATTTATTTTCCTCCTTCCTAAACCAAGGTACCAAAGAACACTAGCGTAAGCGAACATGAACCTAATATACGACTTCCCAATATACAGGTGCTGTGTTACCATAAAATTGGCACTTTTATAAACTTTTTATTATTTTTTTAATTTTTTTTTAATGAGAGAGTAAAAGGTTTTAAATGCTCGTGGAGCTATGACGAGTTCCACCGAGATTAGTATTAGTGTACACTTACCGAATTCGACCAGCTATTCACAGCGAAAATAATTACCCGGCAAGGTCGGAATGCAAGGCCTTGTAGCAAGCGTAGCAAGTAGAAGTGTATTTTTCACAAATCAATGACACGCTAAGACACGCGTGTTACGTAACGTGAGCGTACCGTGTCGGCTATGCCGTACCGTGTCGAGTGTGATTGAGACTCATGAAAAGACACATAAAATTGAGGATCACATTTTTTACTACGGCACGCGCTAGCTCGTAATGCGTGGTGCCGTGTCGAAAGTGTGTTCCCGGCTTTAGTTCATACCAGAGTGAACCACACAAGCCAAACCAGGTGGACGAACCTCAGATGGCCAACAAGTCCAGTCCAGTTGACCTGGACTGTCCGATTATGCCGGTTAAGTGGACTACCAAGTTCCAACTATTCTAACCGTATGGGAGAACTACAGCATCCCAATCAGGTGGGAGGACCCTAGGAATGGAAACATTCCAACATTCCCTAGTAACGAGTCACAATAATATGTGAATTGATTGCTATTATATACTCTCCTTTCAAAAGAATACTTTAGCAGAGTTTCAAATTTTGGATTAAAGAGACAGGGTTTTCCCCTTTTTATTTTAAATCAAATTCAAAAATGAACCAAACGTTAAAAGAAACAAAGGATAAATGAGAAAAAGAGCACCACCGTAATAATATATTAGAGCAATCGAAATATTACAACTATAACTTAATATTAGTTATGCAGAAAACTAAAAAGGTTCAGTTCGCCCAAAGGAAGCCGACATCATCCGTTAAAAATAACATTACAGCTTTTAGAAAGAAGGGAAAAACAGTCCAAAAAATTGGACCGATTTTGGCATAGCAAAATAAACGTACATAATCGCAGAATACAGTAAATGACAGCAATTGCACAAAAAGACGAAAAAAATTTAATTAAATAGATTGTACCAAGTCCGGTACAGATAATATTCATACCATATTGATAAAAGAGTTCAAGTATGATCTATATAATGAACAAAAAGCACAAAAATAAACTTTAATGAAACATCATACTAAACAAATTTGACAAATAAATGGTCCGAATTCAAGAATGAAGTTCAATAAGGTAAACAAATAATGAACGAAAATATGCGAAAATACGTAATCTTCATTCAATAACGCGATTTGATGGCTTCCTTTAGTAACGGAAACCAATAATAAACAAAACTGCATTACCTAACCATTAACAACCGAATTTCCAGGATTAGTGTCTAGTTAATAGTTGAAATCAACTACTCACACGAACCACTAGAAGTTAATTGCAAGATTAATTACTAAAAATTATAGATAAAAACATCCCCATTGCATCAGTTCTAACTTCGGTAATAAAATAAATTCCATGAAATTAGCGTTTTTTGGCATTAGAAACAACCTATGACTGTAAACAACATATGCCTTTGATAAAGCAGCACAATAATCAACAGTTAAATTTTACACTCGCGGCTAATCCGCCTCAGAAAGGTGAAATTAATTAAACTAGTTAATTATCGAAAATGTACATAACATTTCGTCCGAAATAAAATATAAACGATTAATTAGACTAATCGCAAGGCCGCATGACTATTCCAATGACTATTCCATTTAAATATAAAACCCAAAAGCTTTAATTAATCTCTAATTAATTTGATCGATGCCGATCAATTAAGCTAATAAATCGAGTCCGATATGAATGAAAACGGGTAATTCAATAATTATTAAATAATAAACTAGGCCATCCGAATAAAAAAAAACTATCAACCTTAATTAATCTCTAATTAAGATGACGTCACGCCGATCAATTAAGCTATTAAATCGAGTCCGATAAATATAAAAAGCGAAATAATACGCAAATGCTATTAAATAAAACACGGGAAACGTAAAACATCTGCAAATGATAAGAAAGCTTACCTCTTAAAATGAGGGCCAAAAGCCGTAACATGACACGCTAATCACACAATGGCTTTCAACACCAGACAAAGCAAATTCCGAAATCCTCGCCAGGCGAGTTATTCCTGCATCTACAATACTAAAATTAACGGTTGCAAATAAAAATGGCCGATACAGAAATTACTGCGTTGTTTGTCGATAAAATCCACCTCAGATGTCTGGGCTTAAATCAGATTTAAATAAATCGACAAATCAACGGTAAGGAAGGAGAAAGAAAGTACCTTGTCTCGCAAAACCAAAAAGGACCTCCTGTAAGAGCGTAACAGAGCGCTTTCGGCCAAACCATCATCAGCATGGAAGGTAAGTAAAAGAACCACCCGTTAGTGGAAAGTCAGTGACTGCTGTAGGATTTTTACGTAAAAAAATGATGTAGTGTGTTGTGCTCTTTCACTTACCTGTCAGTGGAAAACTGAGAATATAACCAAGAAGAGAAACAAACAACACCAATCGGCAATGGTCACATCAAAATTTCAAAAGTTACACGTTACATTTTTAAGAAAAGGGTTCACATAATTTTATATAAAGGAAAAACGAGGGATGAACCACGTTTTTGGGTGAAACAACAAATGTGTCGCTGTTGACAGTCTTGACAAGTAGACTGATAACGTAGGAAGTGATACGCCAAGAATTGGCGGTAATTTTAAATTTTAAAATTCCTACGTCATCCATCTACTTTTCCACAGCAACACATTTATGTGGTTCATCCCTCGTTTTTGTTTTAAATAAAATTATGTGAACTGTTTTCTTAAAATGTAACGTGTACTTGTGAAATTTCGATGTGACCATTGTCGATTGGTGTTGTTGGTGTCTCTTCGTTGATATGTTCTTTTTTCCTCTAACAAGTAAGTGAAAGAACTCCTACCATTTTCCCTCCTGTTCTGCTCAATACAAAAATTATTGCTTTCACTTTTAATTTAACTCCTTTCAAATCCTAACAATTTTAGAATCCTAATATAACAATGTCAACTGTATAATTTTTTTACCTAAAAATCCTACAGCAGTCACTGGCTTTCCACTAGTAGGTAGTTCTTTTACTTACTTTTCAAACAACACTGATGGTGGCTTAGGCCGAAAGCGCTCTGTTACGCTCTTATAAGAAGTTCTTTTTGGATTAAAAGTTTTGCATGGAATATAAAAGGTGTTTCATTTAAAAATGATAAAAGCTCTTCCATAACATTAATGTGATAGAAAGAGAATGCTAATTTACCATCTTCATTTATTTTAACAGATGCCAAATTTTAACAGTTCAGAAAAAATATGTCAACTTGAGCAATTTAAAGTTTTTTTCTAGCTCTATAAATAAAAGAACAAGAGGTACTCCTAAATATACGGAAAATCTTTGCAGAATATAAAGTTGACGTAATATTTGAAAAATCCTCCTCTTCGGAATTTTTACCTACGTTCTATCTATATAAGCGAATGCCTTTCGATCGTCTGACTGAGGATTGTAAAAAAATCGGGCAACATATTGGACCCTGTCGATATAAAGCCAGATTTTGAGGTGCGAATTCTAATAATTCTTCTGAAATTGCCATTGTTACAACTTGGCGACTGGAGTAAAAAAACATTCATTTCAAAAATTAATCAGAAAGTTCTTGGTGGAGCTTCCAGAAATAAAACTAATAAATCTTCCTTTGTTAATACCCTATATTTTTCGTTCATATTAAGGCGATAAAAAAATCTCTAAACTGTAATTTGTTATCGGAGTTAACGCCTTGTGTTATAAAAGTATAGATTAGCAGTGAAAGGCCACATTTAGTACTTTAACAATTAATCTTTAATAAACTTTTTAAATGAACAACTTCTTAACTCTTACACTTGAAATCTAATATTAGACAGAGAAAATGTCATATCTGAAGCACAGCAACAGTCTGAAGTTAGGTGCATTGGCACTACTACAGACATAGAAGCAGGTTTGCACTCATTAATGACCTATACTGACACCCTCCCTCAAACCTGACTATTCTCCTATAATAAGCAATTCAACAAAATGAAAAAATTTTCCACGACTTAAAGATTTAGTGAATATATCTGCCAACTGATCATTTGTGCAGATATAACTTACATCAACAATACCCTCAGTTATCAGATCCACCACAAAATGCAACTTGACTTTAATATTGTTACGTTTTTCCCGTGGGTTCTTCACAGAATTACAACTTTGCTATTTTCAACTAATACTCTCTTTATTCACTACCACTGTATACAATTTAATACTCTAAACTACTCTTATAACTTTACAACTAATATCTATTCAACACTCAATGATTAACTGAACTGCCTAACTATCCGACTAACTAACATTCGCCTTAGGTCTGTTTATATATAATCTCCAATCTATCACGAATATTCGGGAAGTATTCCGAGGCCATTCTATATGATCTCGACGAGGCCATCGAGATAATTCCAGCGCATCCTGAATCTTCGCAACCGGCCGGGCGATGAGTCATATAGACAGGGAAGCGAGCGGCACGGCGGCGGCTAGTTCTATAGGGTAGCACAAAAACGTTCGGATAGTTGTTAGGCTAGCCGTAACATTGCCTCCCTCTTAATTCTGATCGTCCCGATTAGCTACTTCATGTCCGTGATATGCTTTCAACCTGTCGAGGTGGACTACTTTCAGTTTGCTTCTGGGGCTACGCTGAATTCTATACACTACGTCATTAATTCTTTTGATGGGGCCCTTCCCATACAGGCGTAAGCTTGGGAGATCTTCCTGTCTTTCTTTGCGGGTTGTATAACCAGACTTTATCGTTCATCCGAAATCCCCCAGAGTTAGCTTGGAGACCATATCATTCGGTCACTGGCGAGACGTTCAAACGGTAGTCCCACATCATTCTATTTCATCTTCCCACTGGATCTTGTCTGGGGTCCTTGACTTGAGGCACAGGTTGAACACCGCTGGCACCATGATTTCACATCCTGGCAGTAGTTGACCCAGTAAAATCTGTCGCGGATTTTGTCAATCATTCCGTTCACTCCGAGATGAGCACCAAATTTTCTATTATGTACTTCGTCCAGAACTTCCGATACCCTCTTCCTTGGTACCACTAACTGCGTCTTCACTTCTTTGCCATCGGCGCTTTCCCAGGCTCGTTTAAGGAGTCCATTTTCAACTACCAGGGAGTCCCACTGAGCCCACAGAGATTTAAAAGTAGATCCCTTAGTTGAAATATCTCTCCAGCTTGGTATTGGTTGACGTTCTTCCTTAGCTTTTAGTAATAGTGCTATTTCATTATCCTTAAGCTGATCTTTCTTTAGTTGCTCTGTGGTCCACTGCTGATCAACCTTAAATTTGATTCGCCTAATGGGAGTGATTGCTTCTCGTTGGTCAATTCTTTGGCGATGTTTATAATTATCCTCACATGACCTTCTGGATAAAGCATCTGTATTACTATGCCATCTTCCTTCTCTGTACTTAGCCTTAAAGTTATATTGTTTCAACTTTTCCTGACTTGGCTTTGAACTGCTGTTGTCTCTGGATGGAGCTGTAGGTCGTAGTTGTACTCGGCAGTCTCTCTTAAAATGCCCAATGCTGCCACATATATAGCACTGATTTAAAACATTTCGGTTATGTGGCCTATCTTCTAGTGGATCCCGGAATCTTTGTACTTGACAGTGTCTTTTGAAATGTCCAGTCCTGCCGCATCTATAGCACTAATTTATAGCCTTTCGATTACATGGTCTAACTTCTGTTGGCTCCCGGAATATCCGTACTCGACAGTCCCTTCTGAAATGTCCAGTCTTTCCACATCTATAGCACTGATTTGAAACATTTCGGTTACGTGGCTTATCTTCTAGTGGATCCCGGAATCTTTGTACTTGACAGTCTCTTTTGAAATGTCCAGGCTTGCAACATCTATAGCACTGATTACGGTTGTATGGCCTAACTTCTGGTGACTCCCGGAATCTCCCCGTGGCCTGAAGAACTTCGGTTAATTTCTTCGAAATACCGCCCATTTCAGTTAGTTCACAGCTGTTCGCCAAATTTTCTTCCTTGATGGATACGTCCCTGATTGCTGGCTTAGAGATGTTACAGGCCGCCTCGATTTCCAGAACTCTACCTAAAACTTCGCTGCTGTTATCAAATTTGGCTAGGCGTAGCATTTTCTGAGTTTCTGGATCTCTAATACCATCCACGAAATATTGGGCAGCAAGTTCCTCTTGAAATTCCTGTGTCGCTCCCGGGTAGGCCAATTGAATGAGACGTCTAATGTCGGCCTCAAATTCTTGCAGGTTTTCACCAGGCTTCTGATGTCGGGACTTAACTTGTGCCTGATACAGTTGTCTTCTATGTTGGTCTCCAAATCGTCTCTCCAGGGCAGCTGCAAGTATGTCATATTTCTCTTGTTGGCTGATGGGAATGGTCTGCAGTAGTTCTAGGGCAGACCCACGAAGCGCTACCACCAGTGATGTAGCCATTTCTTCATTATTCCAACCGTTGGCAACCGCAGCGGCTTCAAATTGTCTTTTGTACATAGTCCAGGATGTTTGACCGTCATAAGTTGGAGATTTGATATGTTGTCCTGTGGCGAATACCCTCTCGGTGGATCCTTGATTTTTTACTCTGGTAAATTCGGCTTGTAAATTCCTCATTTCTTGCTGTACGTTTCCTACTTCTTTTTGTACACTCCCAACTTCTTTTTGTACATGTCCAACTTCTTTTTGTACATTCCCAACTTCTTTTTGCATATTTCCAACCTCTTTTTGTATATTACCTACTTCTTTTTCAAATTTCTCATTTTGCCCGTCCATTATTTTCTGTAATTTTCCTTGCTCGCCTACAATTACATCAAGCATCCATTTCTGAAGCCGTTCCTGTTCTGCTTGCCTTTTGTCTTCTTGGTCTTGCAAGATTTTCTGAAGCCGGTCCTGTTCTGCTTGCCTTTTGTCTTCTTGGTCTTGCAAAATTTTCTGAAGCCGCAGCCGGTCCTGTTCTGCTTGTCTTTTACGTTCATCTTCTTCCCGATCCGATTGCCTTCTACGTTCATCCTCTTCCCGATCCGCTTGCTTTTTATCTTCTTGATCTTGTAAAATTTTCTGAAGCCGGTCCTGTTCTATTTGTCTCTCAGCATTTAGATTTTCCATGAAATCGGCCAACATTTTATTAATTTGCTCCATTTCTGCCGTTTGTTGCCTTGTATTGACCATAGAATGTTATAAACGGTCTCGTTGACGTACTTGAACCTCTTCTTTCCTCGAAAAAAAACTTCGCATGCCCGGTCCCTTCACAATCCGACTTCTGACACCAAATGTTACGTTTTTCCCGTGGGTTCTTCACAGAATTACAACTTTGCTATTTTCAACTAATACTCTCTTTATTCACTACCACTGTATACAATTTAATACTCTAAACTACTCTTATAACTTTACAACTAATATCTATTCAACACTCAATGATTAACTGAACTGCCTAACTATCCGACTAACTAACATTCGGCTTAGGTCTGCTTATATATAATCTCCAATCTATCACGAATATTCGGGAAGTATTCCGAGGCCATTCTATATGATCTCGACAAGGCCATCGAGATAATTCCAGCGCATCCTGAATCTTTGCAACCGGCCGGGCGATGAGTCATACAGACAGGGAAGCGAGGGGCACGGCGGCGGCTAGTTCTATAGGGTAGCACAAAAACGTTCGGATAGCTGTTAGGCTAGCCGTAACAATATGTTTACATCTTTTATTATTCCCAAAGTTTTGAAGCAATTTGATTATACTTTGGTTATCTTCAAATAAAGAAATAGGTAACTTACAATCAATTTTAAGATCATTTAGTAAACTTTTAATATATAAAAACTCGCAAGAAGCAACACAAACTGCAACAAACTCTGACTCAATACTAGATAGTGCTACAATGGTTTGTTTTTTGGAACACCAAGAAATCAAATTACCAAACAGTTTAAAACAATAACTAATCACCGATTTCATATCGATAGGATCATTGGCACAGTCTGCATCGGAATAACCCACAATATTTTCCCATGAATAACAAAAATATAATTTATAGCTGATTGTTGATTTTAAATATTTTAAAACTCTTAAAAAATGTTTAAAGTGTTCGTCTGCGGCACAATTCTGAAATTTACCGAAATAGCTTACTCCAAAACAAATATCTGGACGTGATCCCATCATAACATACATTATACTACTTTGGATTTTTAAACACTTTAGAATTTTCAACATTGAATTTTGCACCAAAATTTTTAATTGCTGAAATTTGATCAAAAATAATAATTTTCTTCTTATTCCAAGAAAATTATATTGATCACTTAATTTTCTAATCCGAAAATTCTCATTCAATTTCAACTTTAAATTATTTAAAAATTCCTGTCTATTGCAAGCAACAAGTATATCGTCTACATAGAGCAACAAGTAACAACGTATATTATGATCAAGAAAGATATAAACGCAGTAATCAGATTTAGAACGTACAAACTTTCAATTGGAAATATAGTTATCAAATTTCTCATTCCGTGCATTTGATGCCTGTTTAAGACCGTAAATCGCCCTTTTTAGAAAACATACTTTTTCTCTATCACAATCCGAAACAGAAATTCCTTCCGTAATTTTCTTATAGACTTTCTCCTTCAGCTTGCTGTTTAGAAAAGCATTACTTACGTTTAACTGCTGCAATATGCAGGCAGACAACAAAATTCTCAGTGTAGAAAGCCTTGCGACAGAAGCATGAATTTTATAATTTTCAAAATTGCTCTGTTCAAAACCTTTTGCGACGAGCCTTGCCTTGTATACTGGTTTCCAATTCTCATTCTTCTTAACTCTGAATACCTATCAGTTATTGATAATCTCTTCATCACCTTGTCTTTTTACTAATTCCCATGTATCATTGCTTTTTAAAGCAGTTAATTCCTCTTTGATTGCTTCCTTCCATGAATCCCACTGCAGACTTTTTTTGCTTCAGTAGAAGAATTTGGAATACGATTACATAACAATTTAGCACGAATATGTAACAGAAAGAAGTCAAATAAAGTCAGTGATTCCATCCTTTATCTGGTCTGTTTGTCGAACGACCAGTGCTTTATGGAGCTGTTAGAGGAATAAACTGAAATAAGCTAGTTATATACGTAATTTCAGACACTAGATCGTAAGGTATTCTACATCGCTAACAAGAAAACATTTAAAAACTTTAAAAGAATTGTTGGTTGCCTACGGACGCGTTAAATATAATGCACTATCGAAATGTTTAATGAAAAGGTTATTCTTGGAACGTTGCCGGATGTTTAATTGGCACAGCGGTTGCCGTTTGATTTTTACGTGATTACGATTCAAGCCAACAGGAAAATACATAATTCATTGATGTGCTGCCCTTGTTTTGATATTAAACGACTGTTTTTCGCTTTCGCGTTAAAAATACGCAGTCAAGATATGTTATTAAATGCGTATATTCCCTAACTTGGCAACGTCGCTTGAACTGATTTGCAGTATTAATATATGGTTTTAGCAAGGAAAAAAAAACCGACTGGAGCCAAAGGTACGTTTATGATCGAATCGACTGAATGCGTTGACCAGATTGGATGTTCGAAATTGTAAATGACGCCGGCCGGAACGAGATAGTTGCTGTTTGTCTGGTCATTGTCGGTGATGGATTTATCGTTTGATTTCTTTGTTCTGTCAGCAGTACATAATATCACACGGCCTTAGGGACGTTTCATTGCATATTGTAGATGTTAGTAAATTTGATGACAATCGGCTGGTGTGTTACGATTGGATACAGGATAGTGTAAAGCAGGCGTGTGAGCCGAGTTTTTGCTAGGTGGAATTCGATGTTAAAGAATTCCATGACCTAGGTAGTCGTTTTTGGGCTTAATATCGTCCTCTTTCTTCAGAAAACCTTCTTAGGAGGTAGTGCGTATATATGTCTGATAAAAATTTAAGAATTTTTAATTCACCCTGAAGGGGAGTATACATTTTCGGGAGATAGAGAGTGGCGTAGTTACTAGGTTGCTATAGAGAAATTATTTGACTGGGTTGGATGGATTTTTGCCTAAAGTCAAGATTTTGGATTTGTAACTCGCCACGTTCAGTGTATTCTGGAACAAAGTACGCCGTTTCCTTCTTTGAGGAATACCTGTAGAAGAGAGCGGTTGCTCCCCAATTCGTCATTACCATCGAAAAACCCTACGTAGTTAGGTAAATATATATACATATATTATATTTTGTACATTCTCATTTATTTTCTGTACAGGGGGAGATATTTTATCAGAGTATAAGTTATTTCATTATAGTTTTCTAGCGGGTCTCAGGGAGAATTGAAATACTGCACAATACTGCTATATAGAGAGTGTTACTTTCGAAAATTTACTAATTCTTGCACGTAAATCATGCAATATCATGAAATAAAAGATAATTTAGGCCTGGAACAGGCAAAGCATGATTTATTTATACTCATTAATTTTACAAGAAGTAATATTCTGGGGAAAATAAACGTATTGAATAATAGTTCATGATACCGTTCCCGTATCATATTGCAGTCGAACACTTATAGCTAATTCTTTGTCTTTATGGGCACCCGTATTGTATAATAGGGGTTAATAATTTATAAAATTGTATATAATCTTTGATAAACTTCTTTCTGCTTTAAATGTTGGTTATAAGAACTTGTAAAGTCGTACATAAGCTTTTTAAATTTAGATTTCATATTAACGACATAAATGTACAAGCTTTGTCTTGCCTGGGGGTCTGAACTCTTAAAAGAGCAAACAGTGGTTATATTATTAGTCAGTTTTCTTAGTATTTTTTTTATGGCAGTGGCACACACACTAAAGGGAGACCCTATGGCGCTCGACGAGCGATGTGTGTGCGAAGATGTTGATTGACACGGCTCTTGAATAATTGTAAGTTGTAGTTAGTGGGAAACAGATGTCCTGGGAGTGAGTTCCACAGTGATGCAGTGCGCCAGACAAAGGAGTTCTTGTAAAGCGATGTTCTAGGTGTTTCCAGTTGTACGACGAACTGGTGCGCTCTTGCCGTCTGTCGTGACTGTCTGACCGGAGCTGCCAGGGGTGGGATGAGGCGGCCCAAATCCTGAGAACATCTGCCGTGAAAGTATCTGTAAAACAGAGATATCTCGGCTACATGTCTGCGGTGTTCCAGACTATCTAGATTCCGGGTCAACTCCGGGTCGCCGACGAGACGCACAGCTCTCTTCTGAATGGAATCCAGCAGCTTTAGGGTGTGCTTTGGTGCGGCACCCCAGATATGTGAACAATATTCTAAGCACGGTCTTATTTGCGCTTTGTAGAGCAAGAGCAACTGCTGCGGTGTATAGAGTTTTTAGTTGCGAAATAGCGCACCAAGCTTCTGGGAGGCTGATTTTGCGATGTTAGCAACGTGGTCATGCCAGGACATATTGCTGTTGACCGAGATACCCAGCAGTCTGATTGACGAGGATGAAGGAATGGTCGACCCTGCCATAATGATGTTAGGGCCCGCTGTATTGGCCCTCTTGGTAAACGTGACTGCTTGGGTCTTTGCTGCATTGAACTGGACCAAATTTCGGTCGCCCCAAGTTTGAACTTTCTGGGAGACAAGGGTACTGTCATCTGCAAAACTGTAAACAGGATAATTTGTTTCGGTCCGCAGGTCATTAATATAGATGAGGAACAGAGTTGGTGAAAGTATTGCGCCCTGAGGCACGCCCGCGTTGATGGTGAATGTGTCCGAGATATGTCCATCGACTGCAACGTGCAGAGATCGGCTCTTAAGGAAACTGGCAAGCCAGCTGCAGAGAGAGGCTGGCAGTCCGAAGGACGGTAGTTTGTTGAGCAGTCCGTCATGCCAAACTCTGTCGAATGCCTTTGAAATATCCAACGCAATCGCTCGAGACTCTCCGTAGTTCTCAATTGCCCTACTCCATATGTGAGTGACATAGGCCAATATATCTCCTGTCGATCTCTCTTTGCGAAAGCCGTATTGATTATCGCTGATTATTTTGTTGTTCTCGAGGTACTTGAGCAGTTGCTGATTGACTACACGTTCCATGACTTTGGAGATTATTGGAAGCAAGGCAATTGGACGATAGTTTGAGGGCGTGGTTTTCTTGCCTTTTTTTGGAACAGGTTGCACTCGAGCGACTTTCCAAGAAGATGGGTAAATCCCTTTTCCGTAAGACAGAGAAAAAAGCCTGGAAAAAACGGGTGTTAGTTCGTTGGCGCAGTTCTTTAACACGATGGCAGGTATTCCGTCCGATCCTGATGCCTTTTGCGTATCTAGATTTTTAAGGATTTTACGAATATCACGGTGATGAAATTTGACTTCTGCCATGGTAGTGTTGATGTTCGATATGGTGGGGAGAGTCTTGCCTTGGGGGACGTCTAAGGTAGAGGGCGAAGAAAATATTTTGGCGAGCATGTTTGTTTTTTCCTTGGCTGTAGTCGCCGTGATGCCACGTTCGTCTGTCAAAGGTGGGAGAGACGTTTCTGTAAAGTTGTTACTTACTGCCTTTGCTACCGACCAGAAATTCCTGGAGCCACTGGGGCATTGCAAAAGTTTATTCCTGATCCTTTGATTGTGTTTGTCCTTAGTTTCGTCGATAAAACGCTTGCATTCGTTTCTCGCTTCGACAAAATAATTGCGATTTTCAGCGGTCTGATTTTGCTGCCAGTACTTGTAGGCTTGCTGTTTCCTACCCACAGGTCTTTCGCATCTTCTGTCGAACCAGCGCTTTCCTTTTGATGGTAACTTGATGGAATTTGGGATGTATGCTTCTATTCCTGAGGAGATTACTTGCGTAATCTTTTCGCAGCAGACTGATGGGCCGTCAGCGCCAAAGCAGACGTCGAGCCAAGGAAAATCTAGGTAGAACTCCCTTAGATCGTCCCAGTTTGCAGAATTGTAATGCCAGATTTTGCGAGGCAATGGTGGATCCTTCTGTATGAGTGGCAATTCACAAACCGTTGTAATAAGTTTGTGATCGGAAGTACCTAATGGCGGACCAACTGTAACTGTGTACTGGTCAGGATTGGTGGTTAGAAAAAGATCCAGGAGGGCGGCGAATTCACCCCTCTCTGAGATTCGAGTTGGTTCGTCTACAATTTGAGTAAGCCCGCAGCTGATGGCGAATGCTTCAGCCTCTCTACCCTCGCTCTCGGTCTTGTTGTGATGTTTGAGCCAGTTGGTGTTGTGGGCGTTGAAGTCTCCCAGAACGATTATTTCTGAACTGGGGTGATCAACCTGTTTTGAGTCAAAAGTGGTAGCTAGTGTTGAAAAAAAGCTTTGATAGGCTCTATCGCTCGGAGGGCGATAGAGACAACATATAAACTTGGTTAATCCCTTGGCGGTGAACTTGAGCCACATGACGTCAAGGTTGTTCGGTTCGAGTGTTTCCTCGCGGTGACATGAAAGGTCGCTTCGGACAAAAAGGCATATTCCGAACTTATATCTAAATC
>MU195804.1:2355-14606 GCA_016904865.1 Pissodes strobi | reverse complement strand
ATATATATATATATATCAAACACCAATGAATATGTCTACTGTTTTCAGTGTCAATGTGTCGGAATTAATAATAATAATAGTTTAAACGAAACGTAACAAACGAAAAACCAAAAAATCAGAACTGTAGCGCTGTGGCTGCGAATTTTATTACTTATTCAGTAGAAATGGGATTTTATTGATATGGTTCAGAAAACGATTGAATAATATTCTAATTATCATTTTAAATACTAGAAGTTTAACACCCTGTATTTTGAAAAAGAAGCATTTGCGGACCCATGTTCATATGAATTTTTCGTCTTAGAATCCCTCAAGGAATCATCCCTTAAAGTTATTGCACATACTTAACACCCTGTATGTTCGTTTTATTGAGAGCGTCGATTAACAAATAAAAGAGAGGAAACAATGTTGTTATTACATTTTAAGATTTTATTCGAAATTGTAGAAAGTTAGTCAGTAGATATTTACTGTGTTTGGGTCCTTTTCTGAATTTTACCCATTTCTGTTGAACCGAATTGATTTAAGTGGACAACTGATAAATCACTCACCGACCTATCTATATTGGTTCTAATTCTTAAGCTTCTTTGACGTTGGAAAATTTATATGCCTTATTTGTATTTTTTTTATAAATATTTCTACTGCCACAAAATACTGATTAACTCTTAATAAAGTTTCTCTTATTGCAGTTAATTTATGCATAATTTGTTGACCATCACACGGAGAAGTTTTGAGGGTGTTTCGTACTTTGTATAATACTTATTTTTACTTATTCACTATTAAATATATTGGGGACTAATAGTGGCTCACATTTATAACTTTATTGCTGTTTAAGATATTAATTTTAGGTAATCAAATAAAATAAAGACATCGTTGCCATATTCGGCTCTAGTTTGAAATTTCTGCTACAAAACTTAGATTTTTAAGTGAGATAGTTGTAAATTTCTGTATAGATCTCTTTTTGGTAATAGCAAACGTGCCAGACTTGATATTTCACTCTTTACTAGTAAAACCAGCGCTGTAAGACTAAGATTCATGTTTTATGCGCAGTTTTAACCGTTTTCTATTATTATTTTAAATTAACAACGTGTTTTATTGTAGTAAGTTCGTCTATTGGCATATTTGTTTTACATCTTATTTATTATTTGCCTTAACCTAGATATTGCAGGAAATCCCAAGATAACAGTACTTGATTTACTATTTTTTTTTACTTTATTTATTTTATTTTATTATATTGATTTTGCATGGTTATTATTTTTATTCATTTATTTTTTTTTATTTAAATTCATCAGGGTGTTATTTTCAAGGTGGAGGAGAGTTCGGCGACGTGTGCAAAGGTAAACTGAAAATGAACGGCGCCGAAATCGACGTGGCCATCAAGACGCTGAAAGCGGGATCCTTGGACAAGAGCAGGAACGATTTCCTGACGGAGGCCTCGATCATGGGCCAGTTCGAACACCCGAACGTGATATTCCTCCAGGGAGTCGTCACCAAGTCCAACCCCGTGATGATCATCACGGAGTATATGGAGAACGGGTCTTTGGATACGTTCTTAAGGGTGAGTCAGTGCATTTATTTAATAATCAGAGCCTTGAATTTAGAAGAGATTGTATTAACAATTAAAAATATAATTCTAGTTGGTATAAATGGTATTTCCTTTTCAGGCAAACGATGGTAAATTTAAAGTGATACAATTAGTGGGTATGCTGAGGGGCATCGCTGCAGGTATGCAGTACCTAAGCGAGATGAATTATGTGCATAGAGACTTGGCTGCTAGGAATGTGTTAGTTAATTCGGAGTTAGTGTGTAAGATAGCTGATTTTGGTTTAAGTAGGGAAATAGAGAGCGCCACCGAAGGAGCCTACACTACAAGGGTGAGTCAAATATTAAACCTATTTATGGTTATTGCTATAAGGAAGTATAACAGGCAATCCGGAGGTTCTTAGCATCAAATGGGGTCCACTCAATGAAATAATTGAATGAAATAAAATTCTCAGAATGATATACAAGGTGGTAAAAAAATAATTAATTTTGAAAAAATGTCCCTTTTTTCGAAATATTTCGGTACAGAAAAATCGTGCGATATTTTAGATGCCAAAATTGAAATTGGCGCACCCAAAAACCCCTTCCTAGAGTGTTCATGTCAAAATTTAAATTTTTCGAAAAATATTTTTGAACTTTTTGTTCGTTTTTATTATGAAAACAATTAGAAGGATCCATTTACATGTTACTAACATACAAATGAAATTTTGAAAATAATATACGGGGTGGTAAAAAAATTAAGTTTGAAAAAAAAAACCGTCCTAGAGTAAAATATTCACGTCGAAATTTCAATTTTCCGAAAAATATTTTTTAGCTTTTTTTTTCGTTTTTATTACTGAAACGGTTAGAGGGATCTATTTACATGTTACAAACATACAAATAAAGTGTTAAAAATAATATACAGGGTGGTAAAAAAAAAGTTTTTTAATTATATATTAATTTTTGAATCGGTCTATTATAAACAGCATGGAGCCCCTCCACACTACTCTCTTATAGCAAGAAAGTCACTTAATGAAACATTTGGAGGACGCTGGATAAGGCTGGCCCTATTGAATGGGCACTTTAGTGTCCAGACTTGATGGTCGCAGATTTTTTTGTAGGGTCACGTCAAAGATAGGTTTATATGGATCAATTCGGAACAACCTTCAAGGTCTTAAGCGCAATATTCGTAACGCCACTGACCCAATACAACAACATCTGTTGTCTGGCTTTTTGATATTAAAAAAATAATTTCGAATTTCCCTTAACTTAATAGCCCAATATATAGATATATCCCAGCTTGCATTAATTGGGGGTAATACACTTTCTTTCTAGGATTGTTTAGTTTGGCGAGAGAAGCCTGAAACTAAATTTGCTAGCTCGAAAGCCCCGAGGAGAATTTTTAGTAGGCGAAAAACCTCAACATTTTGCACTCCTTTCATTTTTTTTTTACTCAAAAACTATGCGCCCTTGAGATTGAGCCTCCTCATCCTCCAAAAATTCATCTTCAACCTCTTCAGTTTCTGTATTTTCTTCTTCCTCGTTAACTATATTTTCGTCCTCCACGTCTGTCGCTTCAGTAACATCCTTGTCAACGTACTCGATTTGCATAGGTGCAAGAAGTGTCCTAATCATTTTTACAGACTTTGGTGCACATCAGACCAGTTTTTCGGCAGATGCACGCACTGGGATGGTGCACCAGTAGAATTCCAGCTGGGGTGGTCCCTTCTTCATTTAGGTGAGGGCGAGGCAGAGGGTGTCTCGTGTCCACCCTTATTTTAGTGGGTCTAAGCTGTTCCCCAGCCAAGCACTATATTTGATACAATATTCTAAAGCTGCGATGGTCAACTGCGTCAAGGGTTGGTGATAATTTAGGCAAACTGAACTTGACCTAGTTGTACTATAGCATTAATTTATGAGTTTAAATTTTGATTATACTATCTACAAAGTCTATGGACTAACTAACTAACCGTGATCGTATCGTGCTTATAGAATTTCGTATCGTGCTTATAGAATTTTGTGAAGCTGAAGGAAGTCGTTTATTAGCGCAGCAGATTTTAATTTCTTCTTATCTAATTTCAAATCCCTCTGGGAAAGGGATGAGACGATGTAAAATTTAGTTTGGTAATTATGTTTTGTAGAGAATTTTGTCTACATTAACTTTGGAAGGGATGAAAGTTTCTGTAGGGCTTGAAGCTTTTGAGTATAAGCGGAAAACTGAAAAAAGAACCAACATTTTGAGGTTTTTGGCTTATCAAAAGTTCTCCTCAGGCCTTTTGAGGTCGCAAGCTTAGTTTCAGGGTCCCCTTACCATACCAAACAATCCTTAAAAGAAAAACTTTTACCGCCCCATAAATGCAAGCTCGGCCCCTCTCCGGCTACCCATATACTGGACTATAATTACACAATATTTCGGATAGTTCCATCTCTGTCCGTTATCATGTGGAATCTAATCTAAATCCCAAAATTACTGAGCCTATATATTAGAGCAAGATGCTCACCCGTGATCAAGTAGGGTACAGTCAAGCATGGGGCCGTCTACTGAGGGTGATTGCCTAATGGTGGGTATGGTATGATATGGTATGGTAGGAAGAGGGGTCGCTCGGCAAGATTTACCCTTCGAGACGTCGACTACAATAATTGATTTTTGTGTATAACCTTCGATTTTATACGAAAATTCCTATCTCTTTTGTAGATCTCCAGGTGCCACAAGGGTATTTTCAACATGCCTCAATCTTTTGACATTCGCAGAGTAAGTGCTCTGACGTTTCAGGCATACTTTGACAGAATCTGCATTGTTCGTAAGTGGTTTTCCCCATTTTCTCGAGATGGGACCTCCAGGGGCAATGTCCAGTGAGAAGGTCTACGACCAGTTTTATCTAATTTTTTTGTAGCTTGAGAAGCTTTTCTGTGTAGTTAGGCTAGTGAGAGATGAGTCTTTGGGCCTGTCTCTGCCCAGGTGCATTGGCCCAATGTGTCTCTTTCCGCCTTTTTCCCAATTTCTGAGTTCATTCATTACGTGTTCTCTAGTGATGCCACAGAATGGTTCAGGTCCGCAAAAGGCAGTCTGTGCACCATTCCGTGTGAGCTGGTCAGCGGCTTCGCTGCCTTCCACACTCTCGTGTCCTGGCACCCACATTAGGGTGAGTCTGTTTCTGTTTGCCAGTTGATCTGCAGCCATCCGACAACCCCATACTAGCCGGGAGTTGATTCTGCTAGATGCTAGCGCTTTTAAGGCTGCTTGACTATCTGATAGGATATAGATCTTTGCACCTCTTAGGCCTTTTTTGGCACATTCATTTTGATAGCAGTTAGTGCTGCTTGAAAGTTTGTGGGAGTATTTCCTAAAGGTTGAGAGATTCGACACCTAGGTTCGTAAACTCCGAAATGGTGGGCATTTCTATACCTGCATTTCTGAAGATATTCTCATTTGTGAACCACCCGCGCTTAGGAGGATTTAATGTTGTGTTGGTTGGACCTAACATGGTCGGTGATTCTCGATCTTGTTGTTTCGCTCGTCGGTGTTTGTTTTTGTGTTTTTCCGCTTTTACATTTAAAGCACGTTTAGTTTCCCAATTTACGACTCATAACACTTTTTCCCTTGTTTAGATGAAGCAGTTCTTATTTATTCCCATTTTTTCGAAATATTTTGGTACAGAAAAATCGTAGAATATTTTAGATGCAAAAATCGAGCTCAGCGCTCCCAAAAACCTCTTCCTGTAGTATTCACGTCGAAATTTCAATTTTTCGAAAAATATTTTTGATTTTTTTTTTCATTTTTATTAGGGAACCGGTTAAAGGGGTTCATTTGCATGTTACCCTCATGAAAATAAAATTTTCAAATGCATATATCGTATGACAAAAAAAAATATATTTTTTTAAAATTCCCCTTTTTCGAAATATTTCGGAACATTTTAGATGCAAAAATCGAACTCAATGCAACCAAACCCCCTTTTCTCGACTAATCTCTTCAAAATTTGAAATTTGTTTTGTAATACTATGATTAAAAATATAGTTTCTATTTTTAAATTTAAAAAAGTTAATTTATTTGTTTCTAGATTAAAGATTAGTTATTTCATACGTTTTTATCCTTTTATAACCTTTGAAGTTTATTAAATAAAATTTTAAAACGATCTATTCCTATATTACCCCATTAAAGAACGTTTAAACCGCGCGCTTCTTGCCTGTCCTAGCTTCATCTCTTTCTCGGACCTCTCACTCCAATGTTGACCTCAGGTGTTGTGCATGGATTAGGTAGGAAGAGGCTATTCCATCCGTCTTAATATTTCATTGGGTTGACTTCATCAATATCTCAGATATGTCAACTTTTCATATTGATTATTTTCAAGCGTTTCAATGAATATTACTCAGATAGAAACAAATCGTCTATTTTTACTCAACTGTTTCCTTAACTACCCAAGTAACACAAAAAGATTTATAAAGGTTAAACAAACGTTTATATCACTAGTTTATAGAGTATATTACTTATATGGCTGCTATTTGTCTTAAAGAGACCACTTTACTATGCTATTATATAAAAGTTTAACTAAATGCTCCAAACTATTCTATAATACTTCTATATAACTCTTTTAACACGTATATATGCCTAATATATAGCCACTATATAACTTCTTGAACTAAGTATAGCGCTTACCATCACCATTATAAAGAACATATAAAGCATCTATAGAGTGAAGTTAAACTTGCTCTTAAATTGTAATAAGGCTGTGTAAGTATTATTATATGGCGCTTATGTAAATGTTTTTTAAAAATTTACTCGACTAAATATACCTTATATAACTTTTATGTATTTGGAAAGAGTTACCGCCTCATCATCATCATCATTAATATTTATTCATAATTGCTTAAGATATGTTTACAGACCTAGTTCTCTTAGCATGCTTATAAATAGTATAACACTACGCTGTTACACCTTATGTTGTTTAATCAACACCTGGCCAGCGAGTGATGGCACCCTTAGGGGCTGTTCTTAACCTACTAATTAGAATTAGGTATGTGGCACTGCTTTTTTTATATGTTCCTTCCTTGGGAAACCCCTTCAAGGACGCTATGTTGGGTAATTGCGAAAGCTCTTGTTTAGTGCGTTATTGTGCTATGTTATAGGTTGCATAAGGGTGAGTTATACAGGGAAAAATGTAGAAAAAACCCTGTTTCAAGTGCTCCCTTTGGAGCAGGGCGTCAGAATATTTACATGATTATATACAATATTTACAAAGTAGATTGTACTAATGTACATCTACTAAAGATTAAGGCTCAGAGTCTATTCCCGGAGAATTGCAATAGTTTCAGGCTGCTAGGTCGAATCTCCGCGGTCCGGTTGCGGAGTCACGGATGCTTCAGTGGCTTGAAGTCAAATGAGCTGTACAGATGGGAGGTATCGTATTTATGGTGGGAGCTAGTCCCTTGCCATGCCCCGCCCCCATGTACGATCACGGTAAGCGGGCCAATAAGGAGGCAGGTCGGCTTATACTACCTGAAAGCTTGGTGCTTCTGCTCTCCTGATACCTGGGGTATTTTGTTCATCTTAGAAATAGGCTTTCTAAGGGCTGAAAAGGGGGTTGGAATGCTGTTTCGAGATGTGAAATGGTTATTTATTTATATATAAAGGAGATATAGGACTATGGCGGTCTAAGTTGTTTATAAAATAGTGTGATATCTTTATATATTGTACCATGCCCCATAGGGCGCTCCGGGTCATGGCGGGTATCGGCTATATTTGCTGTAAGCGACGACCCTCTCACTTGATATTCGAAGAACCTGCACGCTAGGCCATCGATGTGTTCTTCGACATAGTCGATCCGCGCCCACGCGTGCAGGTCTTCTACCCTTACATGATCGAACAGGGTAAGTGAGAATGCCGCCCTCAAGTAGTGGTTTTGAATGACTTGAATTTTCTTTTTATGCATTCTAGCCACGGAGCACCATACGGGTGCACCGTACAATAAGGCAGGTCTAATGACAGTTTTGTAGAGGGTGAGTTTATTTTGCGGGCTAAGATAAGATTTGGCTCTAGTTAGTATTCCCAGTCCCTTAATTATGGCTGCGTTTTTGCTTTGGATTGTATTTACATGTTGACTAAAATTTAACTTATTGTCGAAAGTTATGCCTAAGTATTTAACTTTAGGTTTAGGGATTATGTTACATCTTTGCGCTTTCTGGACATAAGGATTAGTTCTGTTTTTGGCATATTAAGCGTGATTTTCCATTGCTCATAATAAGGGATTAAAGTATTTAGATGCTCGGATACTTTTGACTTGGCCACTTCGGCTTGGGAATTTCGGGAATAGATTGCCGTGTCGTCGGCAAATAGGGCTAGTTGGGTATCGGGATATGAAGGAATGTCTGCTATATACAGGTTGAAAAGTAGCGGCGATAGCACAGTGCCTTGAGGCACCCCAGCTTGTAGTCTCCTACTTGCTGAAGTGCAATTGCCAATACGAGTCGAGAAAAAGCGGCCGGCAAGGTATACGATTCTATGAGGGCTGTCCAATACAGAGGCATGCTGTATTTTACAAGGAGTTTGTACAGCAGCCCCTCATGCCATACCTTGTCGAACGCCTTCTCAATGTCTAGTAAAAGCATCGCAGTTGACTGCTTTTCGTTAAAGCCTTTATATGTGTCGGATGCTATTTTCGCTGCCAACATGACGGTGCCATGTTGGCCTCGAAAGCCAAATTGTTCAGGCGGAAGTATTTCTCGTTCTTCTATGACCTTGCTCAGCCTCGGCAAGATTAGCCTCTCAGCCACCTTGCCGAGGGTGTTGAGCAAAGAAATAGGTCGATACGAGGAGGGCAATGATAAATCTTTGCCTGGTTTAGGGAATAGCACTATGCACGCTACTTTCCATGGGTCAGGGAAATGTTGCAACCGGATGATCGCGTTAATTACATGCATATATTGGATAAGTGTTTTCCGGAGTAAGTTTTTAAGGACTATATTCGGAATACTATCCGGGCCGGGTGCTTTATTTCTTGGAAGACGACAGAGAGCTTTGCGGATGTCCGCAGGGCTGATTCTTAGTTTATCGAGTATTAACGGAGGAATTGGGTATTTATGATTTCGAAAAGCTGTGATTGTGTCAGTGCAATGTTGCTGTTCGGGCAGAGTGTCAGGTGTCTCGCTATAGACGCTCTCCAGGTAGTCCGCGAAGGCTTCCGCTTTCCCTAGATCATCAATGATGTCTAAGCCACGATGCCTTATTTCAGGGATTTGAGCGTAACCTCCGCGGACTCGCTTGGCGAGCTTCCATAGCGAACCGTCTTCCGTGCCTACACTGTTAATGTAATTAAGCCAGGTTTGGTTCCTGTGTTCCCGGATCTTAACCTTGATTTCCTCCGTTAACGCTCCGATATAAGCGGCTCCCTCTCTAGTCCTGTTTCTCTGCCATCTTCGCCGAAAACGGTTTCTATAGGATATGATATTCAGGATATTTTCGGGAAGGGTTTCTGTCCAAGGTCGTTTAACGACCTTGGGACATATAGCATCACGGCTGCGCTGGATATTTGTTGTTAATGAATTTACCTCATTTTCTAAGTCCTGAACAGTCTCTATTTGCCCAGGAACAACCGTCAACTCGTTCAGCCTATCTCGGAACACCCTCCAGTCAACATTCCTGTATGAAACGACGGTATCGTTCGAAGCAGGGATCCTGTGATACAGGCCAATCTTGACTGGAAGATGGTCCGAGTTTAAGTCGTTAAGTTCCTGCAGTTGAGTAGTTCTTATCATTCCCCGAGTTATAGCGATGTCCAGGAATGAGGGATAACGTAGAAAGGTAGGATTCGGAGTTCTATGATAGGACATCTCCAGGTTGTCGTCGATCACCCTTTTGAGCAGTCTACCCCTGACATTGGTAACGCCGCCCCAATCAGCGTGTGAGGCATTGAAGTCGCCAATGAGCAGGGATGTCTTGTTCCGTGGGAGAAGTGCAAGAAAGTCAGCTTCCGTGAGGCGGAGAGCCGGAGATGCATAACCGCCGCAAATACGTAGGCCGCTCTCGGTCTCGATACAAACGTGTTCTATAGCCGATCTAAGGTTTCGAGTTCTTTTATAGCAGAGCGACCTATGTATGAGACAGGCCACTCCCCCTCCGGCTCGATCGGGCCTATCAAATCTCTCTACATTATAATGTTTGATCTTAAAACTGAAATCAGGTGTTAGCCCTGTTTCGACAAGTAAACGACCTGAAAATTGGAAGAATACATGAAATTTCGAAACTCGCCCAACTTAGACCTGATACCATTGCAATTCCAACATGCAACAAGTAACATTACACACTAAAATTATTATATTCATAAGAGAAAAAGCGCAGAGACGCTTGGATAATCTCTGCCTTATTCCCTCTGCATGATTCGAGCATATTTGAATAGTGCTCTAACGCTAAAAATAATTGTTCTAGGTTTACTAACGAGTTGATTTTATTTACTACGTTATTTAAGTTTGTCATTAGATTAGAAATATTTGCATTATTTGAGCTTTTTATGTTAGGATTTAGATTTGAACCGCGAGCAGTGCCACTAACCTTAGGTACATTGTTGCTTATATTTGCATTTGCATTTTGTTGTCTAGTTCGCATTTGGGGGAATTGCTTCTGGTATTCGTCTTTTTCCTGTTGGCCATTGCTTAGGCCTTGGCCCCTACTTGGGCCGTCTGCTACAATGGGGTTCCTTGGTTCCCTCCAGGCAGGGTTCGCCGGGGGTGGAGCGGGGCGAAACTCCTGCTTGGTCCTTGTTGTAGTTGCGTTTTGCAATAGATTGACTTTATATATGAAGACAGGGCAGACTTCGTCTATCGATCTGTGTGGACCGCCGCAATTAGCACATTTGAAATGTTCTTGGTTGCAATTAGTAATTTCATGGGGGCCTGCACATTTGCTGCAGTCTAACCGGCGGTTACAGTATGACTTGGCATGGCCAAATTGTTGACAGTTTTTACACTGTAACACCGGCTTGCCTGAGCGTCTGGTTTCCCAGTTCACCCTTATACACATCAAGGTTCTTATATCGTTATTTAGCTTCCTTACTGTGAAGTTTGTGCTTAGTACGACTAAGTACATAGGAACGTGTGTTTTGCTCATTTCAAAAACATTCTTAGCATTCACGTTATACTCATCAGCGAGTGCTTCAACGATGTCTTGGGGCTTAATATCGCCGTCCAAGCCGCGAAAAACAAAGGCCCTTGTCTTTTCCTGCGACTCGGCATAAGAGTGGTATTCCGTCTTTTCGTTATCCAAAGCTCTCTTTAAGGTATGGAAATCATTTATATTGTTGCAGTAGACAATTACCGAATTTTTCGTATACCTTAATTGGTAATTTGTAAGTCTCATTGCTTTTAGGTCTTCCCTTAAGGCCTTATGGTCCTGTGGTCTACCCTTTATAACTACAGGGGGGGGGGGTTGGGTTTTGGCCTTTAAGGGTGTTTTGCCCTTACGGCTTTGGATGGCCTTTTGCCTTGTACTGTTGGAGGCGGATGTGGAAGCCACACTTACTGTGTCTTCGTCTTCAGTCTGGACGTCTTCTAGGGGTTGGAATTGGTTTGTCGTTGGGATAGGGGGTTGGCCCATGTCTAGGGTAACTATTTTAAAGTTTTTCCTGAAAGAGATTTGGCGAAAAAGCGTCTTGAAAACTTCCTTTTCATTTTCCTGCATCAGGAGCGCAGGATTGCTAGGAGGAGGCGGGGCATGAAACTTGGAGCCGCCTTCGTTGCCTGTGGCCGATGTACTCGATGTCGCCGTTTCTTGCGACTTTTCTTCTAGCCTTTTTTTCTCTGCTGGTCTTTTTTGCAGATCGGTCAAGGTGACCTTCTGCTTTTTTGCAGGTTCACCCATGTTTGTAGGGCTTGCCTTTTTCTTTCCGGTGTCAATTTTTGATTGTACACGGGATTTAATGCGGGTAGGGTGGGTATCCTTATAATGCTGTCGGATCTTTGACGAGAGTTTAATAAGGTCGTTTTGAGACATTTCGCTAGCTGTTTTAAGCTTTTCAGTGTCTAGTCTACATTGTATGCAAATTTCCGCATAGTTGAAGGAACGATTTTTTAATTTCAATATGTTTGAATCGGAAACGATTTTCAGGTCAGAGGTTGACTCGAACGAGACGTTGGACATTGCGTCCTCGTCTTCCGTGTTTTCACCCATAGGTGCTGTTGCCGGGGTTACATCCCCGGCGACTAGAAACGTGAAGCAATTACGCTTTAAGTAGCCTTTACTAGTTACAATAAGCGTAAAAAGCAGGCTTATCAACGTAAGAATTGATCGATCGATCGCAACGAAATATAAAACCGCAATACCAAGTACTAGTGATATCAGCTAGCCTTGTCCCAAACACGGTCGAAACAAGAGTCCCGAGTTACCGCCTCATTATATCTTCTATATTGCAAAATGGTTAGAGGAATATCTCCTACTCCACTAAAACTCAAACTCAAACAGATATTTTGATAATTACAGAGGTTGTAGGAATACCCATTCAAAATGGCGTCTACAGTATATGGAACTATTTGAACGAGTTATGTATAAAAAGCTATTGTGGGTAGGCGGGTGTACCTAAAAACGACATGTCAGAAAAAAATTATTGTAATTATGTAATATGCTACCTCGTAAAATTACTACTGGCCATCAAAATTTAGAAAATTTATCATTTTTCTAAATTTTTAGACATTATTTTCCTAACTTTTTTTTCATAAAAATCAATAATTTTTTAATAAATTGATCCGAAACA
>JAEQML010074057.1:0-14608 GCA_016904865.1 Pissodes strobi | reverse complement strand
GTAAACTCCCCGGCCATTCGGATCTCCGGGCGCTGGGTGGCCCTGGGAGCCCTTCATTCCGCATTTCACAGACAGCAAAGATACCGAACCAATTTAGAATAGATTTCTGCAACATAAGAGGCCTAAATACAAACATAAATTCGGTACACCAACATCTACAAGCAAATAGACCACACATATTTGCCCTTACAGAAACACAAGTATGTTCTACAACAACAACAGTGAACTACCTCTATCCTGGTTACGACTTACATACCCGATTTACATATAAGTTCGGAATATGCCTTTTTGTCCGAAGCGACCTTTCATGTCACCGCGAGGAAACACTCGAACCGAACAACCTTGACGTCATGTGGCTCAAGTTCACCGCCAAGGGATTAACCAAGTTTATATGTTGTCTCTATCGCCCTCCGAGCGATAGAGCCTACCAAAGCTTTTTCACAACACTAGCTACCACTTTTGACTCAATACAGGTCGATCACCCCAGTTCAGAAATAATCGTTCTGGGAGACTTCAATGTCCACAACACCAACTGGCTCAAACATCACAACAAGACCGACAACGAAGGTAGAGAAGCTGAAGCATTTGCCATCAGCTGCGGGCTTACTCAACTTGTAGACGAACCAACTCGAATCTCAGAGAGGGGCGAATTCGCCGCCCTCCTGGATCTTTTTCTGACCACCAATCCTGACCAGTACAAGGTTACAGTTGGTCCGCCGGTAGGTACTTCCGACCACAAACTTATTACAACGGTTTGTGAATTGCCACCCATAGAGAAGGATCCACCATTGCCTCGCAAAATCTGGCATTACAATTCTGCAAACTGGGACGATCTAAGACAGTTCTACCTAGATTTTCCTTGGCTCGACGTCTGCTTTGTCACTGACGACCCGTCAGACTGCTGCGAAGAGATCATGCAAGTAATCTCCTCAGGAATGGAAGCATACATCCCAAATTCCATCAAGTTACCATCAAAAGGAAAGCCCTGGTTCGACAAAAGATGCGAAAGAGCTGTAGGAAGGAAACAGCAAGCCTATAAGTATTGGCAGCAAAATCAGACCGCTGAAAATCGCAATTATTTTATCGAAGCGAGAAACGAGTGCAAGCGTGTGATCGACGAAACTAAGGACAAACACAATCAAAGGATCAGGAATAAACTTTTGCAATGCCCCAGTGGTTCCAGGAATTTCTGGTCGGTAGCAAAGGCAGTAAGTAACAACTTTACAAAAACGTCTCTCCCGCCTTTGACGGACGAACGTGGCATCACGGCGACTACAGCCAAGGAAAAAGCAAACATGCTCGCCAAAATGTTTTCATCGCACTCTACCTTAGACGTGCCCCAAGGCAAGACTCTCCCCACCATACCGAACATCAACACTACCATGGCAGAAGTCAAGTTTTCTCACCGTGATATTCGCAAAATCCTTGAAGAACTAGATACGCAAAAGGCATCAGGACCGGACGGAATACCTGCCATCGTGCTAAAGAACTGCGCCAACGAACTAACACCCGTTTTTTCCAGGCTTTTTTCTCTTTCTTACAGAAAAGGGATTTACCCATCCTCTTGGAAAGTCGCTCGAGTGCAACCTGTTCCAAAAAAAGGCAAGAAAACCACGCCCTCAAACTATCGCCCAATTGCCTTGCTTCCAATAATCTCCAAAGTCATGGAACGTGTAGTCAATCACCTCGAGAACAACAGAATAATCAGCGATAATCAATACGGCTTTCGCAAAGAGAGATCGACAGGAGATATTTTGGCCTATGTCACTCATATATGGAGTAGGGCAATTGAAAACTACGGAGAGTCTCGAGCGATTGCGTTGGATATTTCAAAGGCATTCGACAGAGTTTGGCATGATGGACTGGTCAACAAACTGCCGTCCTTGGGACTGCCCGCCTCTCTCTGCAGCTGGCTGGCCAGTTTCCTTAAGAACCGATCCCTACACGTTGCAGTCGATGGACACATCTCGGACACATTCACCATCAACGCGGGCGTGCCTCAGGGCGCAATACTTTCACCAACTCTGTTCCTCATCTATATTAATGACCTGCTGATCGAAACGAATAATCCTGTTTACAGTTTTGCAGATGACAGTACCCTTGTCTCCCACTTTAGATCAGAAAAACCCTTACCAGCGACTGAGACTCATCACCGCAGACAGGAGCAGATTACAGCAATTAATCAAGACCTGGAGAAAGTTCAAACTTGGGGCGACCGAAATTTGGTCCAGTTCAATGCAGCAAAGACCCAAGCAGCAACGTTTACTAAGAGGGTCAATACAGCGGGCCCTGACATCATTATGGCAGGATCGACCAGTCCTTCATCCTCGTCAATCGGGCTGCTGGGTGTTTCGGTCAACAGCAATATGTCATGGCATGACCATATTGCTAACATCACAAAATCAGCCTCCCAGAAGCTTGGTGCGCTATTTCGCAACAAAAAACTCTATACACCGCAGCAGTTGCTCTTGCTGTACAAAGCGCAAATAAGACCGTGCTTAGAATATTGCTCACATGTTTGGGGTGCCGCACCAAAGCATACCCTAAAGCTGCTGGATTCCATTCAGAAGAGGGCTGTGCGTCTCGTCGGGGATCCGGAGTTGACCCGGAATCTGGATAGTCTGGAACATCGCAGACATGTGGCCGATATGTCTCTGTTTTACAGATACTTTCACGGCAGATGTTCCCAGGATTTGGCCCGCATCATCCCGTCCCTGGCAACTCCTGTCAGACAGTCCCGACAGACGGCAGGAGCGCACCAGTTCGTCGTACAACTAGAAACACCTAGAACATCGCTTTACCAGAAGTCCTTTGTCTGGCGCACTGCCAGGACATCTGTTTCCCACTAATTACAACCTACAAATATTCAAGAACCGTGTCAATCAACATCTTCGCACACACACCGCTCGTCGAGCGCCATAGGATCTCCCTTTAGTGTGTGTGCCACTGCCATAAAAAAAAAATCTACCCCCAAGCAGAGATTCGGTATTTAATCTTCCTCATTCGCTATGGGAGAGTGACAATCTTAGTTCGACAGTTCGTGCTTCAGCCGCTGCTACGCCATCCGAAGTGGAAGCATTGGAAGTGATATCCAACATGTGTGCATTTCACAATTTATATCAGCTAAATTCTGTGGCAAACGCCTTTAATTCTCTTCTGGACTTGGTACTTTTTCGGGACTGTGCTTGCCTGGTTCGGGAGGCTGACGAATGCCTGTTGCCTCTGGATGTATACCACCCACCATTAGATGTTTCGGTGCCATTCCACTCAGATTGTAAAAACATTTCTTATTTAAATGATGGCTACTATAGAGATTTCAAATCTGCTGACTATGACTCGTTAAATCAGTGGTTGGGGGGCGTTCGCTGGGTTGATCTCTTTGCGGGGGCCAGTCTGCAAGACATGGTGAATGTTTTTTTATGATATTGTGTACACAGCAGTTGAGTTGTATGTTCCGCTTAAACGGATAACATCGGGTAAGTTTCCTAAATTGTATTCCTCTGAACTTAAACATCACATAGTTGGGAAAAAGAAAGAACATAAGCAATATAAAAAATCTAGTCTTCAGAAAGATTATCTCGAATTTTCTATATTAAGGACTAGACAAGGCGTTTTTTTTTACTTTCCCTGTACTTTTATATAAAAAAAACTGAAATAGCCATCTTATGTAATTTTCCGAATTCGGATATGTTTAGCAAAAAACAATTGAACACCAAATAAAAGTGCTAGGGGTCACTTTGATATATTTTTTAATGGAACACCCTGTATATTACTACATTTTTGGACTCCCTAGAAAAATCTAAACACATTTTGTGTACAATATCCTATACCTATCTTTAGCTGTTCACCAAATATTGACAGTTGAAAGTCAGGTATTTTGACACTTTGACAGGTTCTAAAATCTAAACCGCACAAGATCAAAGAAAACGGTTTGCAGATTCCTATCTTAAGTTTTCAAAGACTATCTAATGACAGTATCTTCAAATTTAACCTGCGGATAAAATTAACCGGAACCTCCTGTTAAATTCAAAGTTACTATCATTCGATAGCTTATGAAATCCCAAGATAGGAATGTGCAAACCGTTTTCTTTGATCTCGTGCGGTTTATGGACTAAATATGGCTATTATGGACAGCAAATTCTCATTTGCTGCACATATGGAGAGTGTATTATCTAAGTCTCTTCAACTGCTGGGGTTGTGAAGCCTGTAGCCCTTGATTTTTCAAATGTCACAGCTATAAAGCGGTTATATTGTGCGATAATAAGACCCTACCTTGAGTATTCTTCTTGTGTTTGGAATCCTTTTTATAATGTATACACTCTGGGTATCGAGAGAGTACAACATAATTTTTTTAAATTTATTGCCTATAAAAATAATACGCCTTATCTAACCTACTCTCAGGTAGAGTCGCTTATTAATATCAGCCCTCTTAAAGATCGCCGGACTGTCAGAGACCTTAAAATGCTATATAATATCCTACACAGCCAATACCAACGTCCCTCATTGTTGAGTAAAATCGGGTTGCATGTGCCCTCAAGGGATACTCGCTCTCGTAGCTCTTTTTATATACCGGCGCACAGAAATTACGGATTAAACTGTTTTTTGTCAAGGTCTTGCAGACAGGCCAACTTGTCTCCTGAATTGGATTTTTCTCACCACAGTCGTTGTTTTTTAAGGAGCTGCACAAGCTGTGAGCTTGTATAGAATTGAAATCTCGGTGGCCTAAGTTATAATAATTTTGTAATTTCCCCTTTTTTAAAATAATTGTCCTTAATAGATAGTTTGCTACACTTTGACAGGCTCTAAAATCTAAACCGCACAAGATCAAAGAAAACGGTTTGCAGATTCCTATCTTAAGTTTTCAAAGACTATCTAATGACAGTATCGGCGAATTTAATCTGCGGATAAAATTAACCGGAACTTTTAAACCTCCGGTTAAATTCAAAGTTACTATCATTCGATAGCTTATGAAAACCCAAGATAGGAATGTGCAAACCGTTTTCTTTGATCTCGTGCGGTTTAGATTTTAGAGCCTTTCAACCGAGAATAACAACTGCAGATAAGCGACAACATAAATCCCGCCCAAAAATTTGGAGTGGGAGGTAAACCGGCCAACTGTCATCTCCACGTGCTTGTCAGTTTGTTTAGTCCGAGATTTGTTTAGTACAGTCGTCGACGACCAAATTTTTGCGTGAACGTCAATTTTCTTTGGTTTGTTTTTGTGTTAATTATTATTGAAGTGACTTCTTTAGCAAGGGTAAAGTCAGAAAAAATGAAACGCTTATCATAGTGAAACGCTTTTCAACGTGAAACGCCCCTTTAATTAGGCATGTTCCAGTATAGCTAGAGGGCTGAAATTTTCAGGACATGTAGCCGGGGTAAAATGAGGATCCTGGATGAAAACTGGACCCCGTACCCCCCCCCCCCTCATCCCCCCACCCCGTTCGGCCAGGAGAGGGGGGAGAAGAAAAAACTAAAATAATTAATTTCGGAAGAACGAGAACGGTTACGGGGTCGAAATTTTTATGGTAGGTGCGCCTCATGGGGAGATACCTTTGAACATATGGGGGGACCTGGGCTCTAATTTAAGAGGGATTGTGGGGAAAAAAGCTTTTTTTGCGATATCTCTGCAACGGAGCCTCGAACCGAAAATCTGACAAGTGATGACCGGGGTAAAAAACGTAAAAAATTGTTCGGAAAGTTAATACAAGTATTATAAAACGAAATAAGAAAAAAAAATAATATTAATAAAAAAGTTAGAGAAACGCGGTTTTGGGCAAAAAAGCGAAGGAATTCAGCTACGAGGTCGGAGATGGCAAAAACGGGAAGAAATTTTTTTTTATGGAATTTTTTTTTTGAAAATGGGAAAAAACTTTAAAAAACGTAAGAAAATGTTCGGAAAGTTAATAAAAGTATTATAAGAGTAAAGAAGAAAAAAAAATAATAAAAAAAAGATAAAAGATTGTTCGGAAAGTTAATAAAAGTATTATACAACTAAATGAGAAAAAAAAATAATAAAAAAAAAGGAAAAAACTGTTCGGAGTTAATAAAAGTATTATAAAACGAATTAAAAAAAAATAAGAGGAAAAGAAAAACGCGGTTTTTGGCGAAAAAAAGTAAAAAAAAAAACAAAACAAAATAATTAAAAAGGGGTGGAAACCAAGGGCAAAAGTTGAGAAAAAAAACTTAACAGAAGATAAAAACTCAATTCCCAATATCTCTTTCAGAAGTTGCACTTCAGTTGTGCTTATAAAGGTGAGGCACATAATTTTTTTGTAAAATATTTTTTCTACTCATAGTAAACACTTTCTTACATACAGTTTACTTAATAAGTAAAAAAATCATACACACAAGTATGCGTAAAGAATATCTACTAACGCAGAGTCGTACGTTATAATGCATAGTGTGCCAATCAAATTAGGTTTTAAACCGCTCAAATCGCGAGACTTCTTGGCATCGCGTTACCTGTGCTTTGATTTTTTGGCAATTTTTATTGTTTGTATTGTTCAGTGTTCGGTGACAGCAACATTATTTAAGAGTTGATGTTCAAATCGGTAATAATTATTAGTATTACTGACATTTTAAAAATAGTTTTAGAAAACGTATAGTACACTACTTGAATGGAAATTTGCTTATTACAAACTTCTAGCTAGCTACTTCATTCTCGTTATGTAATATACTATTGTGAATTGTGTTTATCTTCGAAAATTAGATTTGGTTAGTTTAGGTGGCCCAACCAACTTTCGGTTAGTTTCACTAGTCTCAACTTATTTTAGTCATTTGAACCGGTTCCGATACCTTATAATCAATTTTAATAGATTTGGTTAGTTTGGGTTAATAGTCCAATCAACTTTCGGTAAGTTTCACTTATTCTCATCTTATTTTAGTCATTTCAAGCGGTTCCGATACGTTATAATCAATTTTAATACATTTGGTTGGTTTGGGTTAGTCGTCGAATCAACTTTGGGTTAGTTTCACTTAGTCTCAACTTATTTTACTTATTTGAGCCGGTTCCGATACCCTATAAAAATTTTTAATAGATTTAGTTAATTTGGGTTAGTCGTCGATTCAACTTTCGGTTAGTTTCACTTATTCTCAACTTATTTTAGTCATTTGAAGCGGTTCCGATACGTTATAATCAATTTTAATAGATTTGGTTAGTTTGGGTTAGTCGTCCAATCAACTTTCGGTTAGTTTCACTTAGCCTCAACTTATTTTAGTCATTTGAACCGGTTCCGATACGTTATAATCAATTTTGATAGATTTGGTTAGTTTGGGTTAGTCGTCGATTCTACTTTCGGTTAGTTTCACATATTCTCAACTTATTTTAGTCATTTGAAGCGGTTCCGATACGTTATAATCAATTTTAATAGATTTGGTTAGTTTGTGTTAGTCGTCCAATCAATTTTCGGTTAGTTTCACTTAGTCTCAACTTATTTTAATCATTTGAACCGGTTCCGATACGTTGTAATCAATTTTAATAGATTTGGTTAGTTTCGGTTAGTCGTCCAATCAACTTTCGGTTAGTTTCACTTAGTCTCAACTTATTTTAGTCATTTGAACCGGTTCCGATACGTTTTAATCAATTTGAATAGATTTGGTTAGTTTGGGTTAGTCGTCGATTCAACTTTCGGTTAATTTCACTTATTCTCAACTTATTTTAGTTATTTGAAGCTTTTCCGATACGTTATAATCAATTTTAATAGATTTGGTTAGTTTGAGTTAGTAGTCCAATCAACTTTCGGTTACTTTCACTTATTCTCAACTTATTTTAGTCAATTGAAGCAGTTCCGATACGTTATAATCAATTTTAATAGATTTGGTTAGTTTGGGTTAGTCGCTCAATCAACTTTCGGTTAGTTTCACTTAGTCTCAACTTATTTTAGTCATTTGAACCGGTTCCGATACGTTTTAATCAATTTGAATAGATTTGGTTAGTTTGGGTTAGTCGTCGATTTAACTTTCGGTTAGTTTCACTTATTCTCAACTTATTTTAGTTATTTGAAGCTTTTCCGATCCGTTATAATCAATTTTAATAGATTTGGTTAGTTTGGGTTAGTCGTCGATTCAACTTTTAGTTAGTTTCACTTATTCTCAACTTATTTTGGCCGGCTCCGATACGCTATAAACAATTTTAATAGATTTGGTTAGTTTGGGTTAGTCGTCTAATCAACGATACGAAAATTTCGTAACGCGAGATGAAAGCATAAACCATGTCGTGATGAGACCTTGAAAAGTCACATTCATGAAACCAAAGAAGTATTCACTGCAAAAAGGTTAGAACGCGACAAATCAGTAAACTCTGAGTTAAATCGTTAAATCCTAAAAGATAACTACTATCATTGTATAAAAAGAAATAGTAGGATATTTTAAATGTATTGCATTCTCCTTCGCCTATTAAATCATATAAGTTGTAATAGATGGCACTACGAGGCGGAAAACTTTAAAAATAAAGTGACGCCATCTCTTGAGGAGAAGCTACGTTTCTCCTACATTGTGAATTACATATTTTATTTTCTAATTGAAACGAAAGTGGTGCAGAGTGGTGATGAGGAGCATTTAAAGATCCTTTACAGGCGTAGCCGACTATATCAAAATCGGCCTCTCCTATTGGTCGATGCGCATGGCTCTCCGCTCGCTTCGCTCGCTACGGGGGCTCAAGAAAAGGAAACTAACTAGGTGCTAACCCAAGACATACCCAAAATCAAGAAAAAAACTGTTTAGAAACATAATCTTAAAAAAAATAATAAAAAAAGCAACGGGGTTTGAACCCGTGCCGTCCAAGTGAGACCCAACTACCTAAACCTCTACACCACGAGAGCTCTTGCGACAAATTGATTGCATCACGAAGACATCTTTTAATACGAGATGGATCGACCAATAGGAGAGGCCGATTTTGACATAGTCGGCTCCGCCTGTAAAGGATCTGTAAATGCTGATGAGGACGGGTAAAAATCGTACACTGTTGCCGAATGGCCCCCGCTCTACTTTCTCTTTTGCATCCATTGAGTATTTTAAATCAAATCATTTTTCGGAGCGGTTTATTTGATTATCATGATTTCGCGAATTTTATCGGTCAAGGAGAGCTTCTATAAACGTCGGATATGTGTTTTTTCGGGGGGTAATACTACGAGTGTTTAAAAATTACCAATAATTTTTCACGAATGCGTGTGTTCTTATACCTACCTACATTACATGAAATTCAGTCATACTCAACTTAAACAATATATAATACTATACAATATTAAAATCTATCCTGATAGTACTCCGTGAAACCATAATATGCCGTCGCAACCAATAGAGCCTTCGTCGCCCTTTTAAATCCCTTTGTTTCATAAATTTTTCTTATCTCTAAAGGCAAATGGTTAAATATCTTCCTGCTGTTAAAAATGATTGAATCCCGTATCAAGCTAGAATAGGTATTGGAAGACCAATCATATATGATTGCCTCGTGACATAGTTTGGTGTGTTGCGTATTGTTTCTCTGAATTTTTTATGCATAAGACATGCAGTCACTAGTATAAATAAGCAACATAGAGTTAGAAGATTTTCTCTTTTAAATAAAGGTCTACATGAATCTCCAACGTTAGCCAAGGTACCTTATTGCCCTCTTTTAAATGACAAAGACACGATCAAATAACTGTTTGGTTCATGTACCCCATATATCAGAAGGTTCGCTTTTTTAATGTTTTGCTCAATATTTAACCAATTTAGAATTTCTGACATGTATTCAATTATTTACCACAGTTTAATAAGATAGCATAATTTTGATGTAGATATGTTCTATATTGTCACATACGACGCTCCTACCGCTTGTTGCCTATGGACCTGACTTCGTTGCAGTAGTTGCCCTGTGCTCTTTCAGGAGACGGAGCTCAGATATAGGTAGTTGGGAGAGATGGATAGAAACACTCGGTGTAAAAAAGGCTTGGTTTATTAACTTCAGGTTGAGTATAGAGGTTGTAAGTATTACCAAAATATTCGGGAATGCATATCTCGTAAGTCCCCTGGGATATTCCTCGCGAAAATGTTAACAACGAACAGCAGCGAGTGAGAGGGAAAGCTAGCCTGAAGGGCTGTTACACTTAGACTGACTGACCAAAAACATCATTCGCGAAATTGCCAAGCAACAAACTTTTCATGCCTTTCGAAAATTTTGCCGACAAAATTTTTTTCTCGTGATATTATATATGAAAAAATTCCAACTGTCATAAATATTTATATTCTGCAATGTGCATGTCAAATATTTAAGAATTGTAGTAGCTATTCAAAATTTGGCGACATTAATTACTACAGAACTCGTAGCGCGGATAAATTGTGTATTCCTTTGGCTCGATTGTTTCAGGTGCGGGATGGTCCTGTAATTACCTCAGTGAAAATTTTCAATCACCTGCCAGAAGGTGTTAAGGGTGCTACAACGCTTCCAGTTTTTAGAAGGGCTCTTAAGCTTCTGCTAGCTGACTATCCATTCTAAAATTTATTTGATAGTATTATTGTGATCCATTTTAATTGACAATTCCGATGCATTGTAACATTTTTCTATGGAAATAAACCATTTTGATTTGATTTGATTGTTTGTTTAAATAAATAAATTATGCACGAAATTTAAAATGTAGGTACTTATTTACTTGTTCCCATTATTTTAAGAAAGTGCACGAACATGTTAGTAGTATTAGATAATTAAATAAGTAAACTACAAAATACCGCATTATAGAAAGAGGAAAGAACATCTTATGGAAATATGTTTTTTACAATATTGGAGAAATTGTAATGTAAGAGATATATTCTTTATATACGGGCATCCTAATATTCGCTACTATCGTAGTAGTCTGGCAAACTTGCCCCTGAATCGCGATTTCCCATCCAGCCGCAAGCCACCCTCCTACATCTTCGCTCCAAATAGCAATGGCCCAAATACAATACGTCGCAAGCTGAAATATTGTTAGTCAGCGTTTACCTAGGATGCGAAGCGGTTGGGTATGAGTCAGCTCAGCCGGTCATTTGCCTCTAAGCAGCTGTAAGGAGAACATCAGGTAAGTTTTCTTATTTTTATTTCGGGTGAAATATTTGCTGGTATACGCAGAGACCCCACCTCACCTTTAGTGCTATTTCAGATGTTTTCTTTTTCAGAAAAAATGGCTAGTTCACCAAATAAAGTGTTCTATGGTGATCCCTACATTGAGGCAACTTGTATGAAATGGTTTAGCGAATCAGTGGAGGACTCAGAAGTGGACAAAAATATGGAAAATGAAGATGATGGTGAATTACACGACTGTAACTTTGACACAGAACAAAGTGAGGGCATGGATGATGAGGATATCACATTGAATGAATTGTCTTTATTAGAGAATAGTGAATAAGATGAAAATATTTTTCAAAGACAAGCTTTTTATGAAAAAAGACCGATACAAATGGTCAAAGGAACCTGATCTCAAAGGTGGTGCAAGGTAAGGCTTTGGAAAATCCTACTTCGCTGGATCTCTGGCAGGGTATTTTTACAGACGATATACTCTTTGAAATAATAAAGAGGACAAATGAAAAGCTGACTCTGGTCAGAATAAAATACAAGGATCAACTAAAAAACGAGTTAGTCGATGTTGACTTGCTAGAATTAAAAGTTTTTGCTGGAATTTTGATTTTTCCTCAACTTTTAAATCAAATGGTGAAGATTTAAATAGTCAGGTGAACCAGTAGAGACACTTGGCAGTGTGCAATTTTGCTGAAAAGGGTCCTAATGCCCTATTTGAGATGCGACTGTGCTGATACTCGAAAGAGAGAAGACAGATAAGGCAGCAGCAATACCATGGAAAGTGCACGAACAGGGTAGTAGTTTTAGATAATTAGATAAATAAATTACGAAATACCACATTATAGAAAGAGGAAAGAACACCTTATGGAAATATGTTCTTTACAATATTGGAGGAATTGAAATATAAGAGATACATTCTTTATATACGGGCATCCTAATATTCGCTACTAACGTAATAGTCTGGCAACGTTGCATTCACTTGCCCCTGAATCGCGATTACCCTTCCAACCCCAAGTCACCCTCCTACATCTTCGTTCCAACAAGCAATGGCCCAAATACAATAAGTCACGAGCTAAAATTTTGTTAGTGCTTAGTCCTTTCTAGATATAGAATCGTTGAAAATTCACAAAAAAACTACTGTTTGCATGATTTGGCTTGTATTAATGAAATGCTTATTTGCTTTCGGGGAGATATAATTTTAAATATATATGCCAAATAAGTCAAATAAATATGGCATACAAATTATGACCTAATATGACGCTTGTACATCGTATATATACAATGCTTATAAGGAAGAGGTAGTGTTGGCCAAGGACTGACAGAAGTTCAAAAGCAGGTATCTGTGCTGAAGTTGAGCAAACCCCTATATGCTACCTACCGAAATCTTACCGTGAATAACTGGTATAGCTCCGTTCAAGTCGTCAAGAAATTACTGGAAAGAAAATTAACTTATGTTGGAACGGTAAAGAAGTAGTTCCTCAGAATTAGAACCGAAAACTCTTGGATTTACATCTAACAAGACCTTTGTCATGTTTCAAAAAAAAATAGTAATAATGATTTCTTCCATCCACAGAAATATGGCAACTGACACACAACTGATACTGGAAAAGAAGAATATTATTTTATAGAATAGGTACGTTTTAAGTTTTTTTTTTATAAGAATATGCTTTTAATTTGTGGTTTTTGAAGAGCAACTGTTTAAATTTCTAATATAATTTTTTATTACAAATAAAGTTAATGTTTGCAATAAATAGTTTTATTCATTAAGTATTAAGTAACCATTTTAACATTAGGTACCTCAGTAAAATGCCATATTTTGTTATTTGTAGTCTAAAGTGATATGTGAAAATATACAATAAATACCCTATTACTCAATTTATAAAAAAAACAACAGGATACAAATTATTTTTAAAAATGAGGTACGCCAAGACTTCACGTCATCTAGTATGCCAAAAATTAGCCACCACATCAGTTAACAGATATTTTTTGTACAGAAAACATTGATTCTTTAGGTGGTGCTTTTTTGCCTTTAAAATTTAGCGAGAGTGGGCAATTTTATTTCGCCGTTATTTTTTCTTTTATAGCATGTTTTTAAATTTCTATTGTTCGAGCTATTATTGGACAACGTTTATTATATTGGAATTAAGATGGTTTATTAAAGAGTACAGTTTACTTATGATTTTACAGCAGTATTGATTGAGTAATTGTGAATGACTTGCGAGTACTGACTCAAGGTATGGAGTGAATAAATGTTGAACATTTTTTATGCATGACAGTTTCCAATATACTTAAAAATACTCGACGGAGATAGGATTTTCCTGATTTAAAAAGTGGCTTATATGGCGACTTTCGAGGCTTTAAGGTTACAAAGACACCTGATTGTGCAGGGTGAATACAGACTGAAAGAGACTGGAGGAGCACACCCTATAGAAGGAGGTTCCATACCTCAGATGCGACTTAACTAAGGAAAAATATGCATTTCTGACTGGACCCATCCAATTATTTCCTAACATTCTAACAACCTGATGATAAACTTGAGCACAAGCTCTTGATATGACTGTCCAACTTTAAATGATGATAAGTCCTAAAAAAGTATTTGAACATTGGTTGTTAATTATGCCCACCAAGACCCAAAACTAATCCTTGAGGCAATTCTGCTGACGCTATAAGCTCCTCTGAACCGGTGTTCTGGAAATGGTCACTCTGTACTAGACAGATATGAGCAAAATCAATTCAGTAAATTTGCCCTAAAACCATACATCCCTTGTTTCCCCAGCAGTCGAGCCAGCAGTATACTGTCACGCAGTCAAATGCTTTTGTTTGGTCCAAAAATCGCTCAAATATCTAGGATATGAACAATCCTTGTAATAAAGCTCAAGCTCCTACTCGCGCGTTGACCAAATGATATATGTTACCAAACACTAGTCTATTATATAACACTATTATACCTAATCCAACTTTGTTATATGTGCTCATCCCCTTTTTTTAGAACCACCTCGTTTCAAGACAATCGACAATTATGGATGTTTTAACCTTGTAAAAGTAATGCAATATTTGTTTTTGCTGTGTAAAATAAGAAAATCAATTTATTCATTATAGAGGCGTTACTCTTCTAGTTATTCTTAGACAGGAAACCCAAGAACAAAATAAAATTGATATTAAATAATTATAATTAAAATATTACATATAGAGAACAAATCCAAAAAATTAAATTATTTGGAAAGCATGGAAATTAACAAAAAGAAAAAGTCAGGTTTATTATTGAATGAACAATTAGAAACTAGTAATTCCCCACTGTTGAATTTATATTCATAATAACTTTATATAAAAAGAAAAAAATAAATATTGTCGTCTTTCCTTCCTTCATTAGTAATACCGATATTAATAGCATAAGTACCTACCCATATTAGTACCCAATATTACTTGGAATTTCCATACCCCCTTTTTTCTTTTTCTTTTTTATTATATGTCGGTCTCCTCTCTACCTACTTAGGATATTTTACTCTTAGCATAATCTTAGTTAGTCCGTTTGAGAAAGGCACCGTGTGCCGAAACACGTGTCACGGTTAATAAAAATAA
>MU195803.1:1239-14608 GCA_016904865.1 Pissodes strobi | reverse complement strand
CAAATCAGATTTTTACTTCCGATTAGCATGATGAATGTCTATTTTAGAATACGAGACAGTAAATAATAAAATGTTACATATTAAGCCAATATTGCAATGCCATTTTTGGACAAATAATTTAGATCATTATAGCTGGACTGAAATTCGATCGGGTGGAATATATTATAATTGACCTAATTTGATTTAGTTTCTGATTAATGTAAGAGTCTTTAGCCAAAACGGAATTTATTATACATATATATGCGGTAAATTACGAAATATTGGTGGCTAGTTGTACATTTTTTTAAAATAATACCCGAAGTATACCGATGTTTCATTACAGCGCAGTTTTATTCACAGGACAGAACTGTTTCGGCACTGTAAATAACACAGTGTTGTCGAAGATTCTAAATTCCAACTTAACAACTGGTATTACAGGATAAAATATGAGCATTTTATAAGAAAAGTGGAAGTTCAGGTTGTCATAGTAACATATTCTAAGGCCTCTGCACTGAAAATAGAATAAAAAAATAGAGTTCCACTAAACGGGAAAAATTCAAGTCGCTTTCAAATCGAAAAACCGTCTATCATAATAGTTTTTACATTGAGCATGAAAATCCGTCCGTCATATATCAACCAAATCAAAAACTAAACCCAACTTCATCAAGAACAGAAAGATAAATAAGCAAGACAGCCATAATCAAGTGCATTATTTGTATCAGAAGCCACTGAATACTACTGTCTATTAGTTTGAGGTCTTCCTTGGTTCTGAACGCCGTTATTTCTGGCGTGTTGCTGGGCGGGTCTGCTTGACCTGTTGCTGTAACCATTATTGTAAAAAGTTTGCGGTTGGTGGTTGTTTTGCACGGCGGAGCCTCTGCTCTGCGCTCTGCTCAGGGAATGCTTTTCAAGATCATCTACAGGTTGTTGTTGTATCGGTTTACTCAGAGAGACGTCATCGTTGGACGAGGGAATCGGAGCAGCAGGTTGCTGTACCCCTACTGGAGCTCCACTAGGAGGCACTTGGTGAGCCACTGTCGGAGGTAGATTAGCGGAAGCGATTTGTTGCGGCGGTTGGAAATGAGACGGCATCGGAATCGGAGGTGGCGGTTGAACTACGAATGATTGGTTGGTATAGGTCTGGGTTGGAATTTGCTCTGGCGTGTCAATTTCCGATTCCTGAAAAACAGTATAGAATTCATGCATGTTTCAAATACAAACCGATTTAAGCAAAATATGATAAAAGATCCTTAGGTTTTCTTCTGCTTGTGGAAAATAACATTTTTTTTTTAATAACACCGTTTATAAATTGCATACTATTGCACACCAAAGCAATACACGCTGACCTAATTAGAGTTCATATTTGGTACTGTAATGTAACTGGATATCATCATTAATCATTAATATCATAGATATCAATATTGTAACACTGTTCCTGATATAATCAATATATTTATTTATTTATTTATTTATTTAGCAAAATGTTACAATCTATAAGATACACATTATTACAGTTACAGTTAAGGTTTCTAATAATTTATAAAAATCATGATAAAAGTATATATATATAATAATTGTTGTAACTAAGTATATCCTAATAATATCCCCTATAGTACGGCGGTTAGTCAGCGATATTGGGACCAACCTTGCATTTTTTAGTAGAGCATTGAGATTTGGCACAGTGGTAGTGCATGCCCATACCTCACTTTTAAGAAGTGGAACCAAGTTTGCAACCACGGGAGAGCGGCGGTATGGCGGGTTGCATATCTGCCAAAGGCAAATTTGAGAAAATCGCTAAACGAGCACACCCGACCGTTTCTATGGGTGAATATCACTCACAAATATTACGGGAGGTGTTCTGAAACGTAACTGGACCATGTGCCAGTCGCGTGGTGGCAGGTTGCCTACCCTCTAGGTGCAGAAACTAATAAAATCGATTTTGTAGTGCTAAGCTGAAGTATTGTAAGCTTGGGTTCTTAATAAAACTCCAACAATTCTTGTTTCAGTACCCTTTTTTAATGTCAACAGATACAACTGACAATGACTGACTTCTCGAATGCCGCTTTGTCTTTTCTAACCTTGTTTGTTGTCGTTCTGAGGGCGGTTTGCGCCTTCTCGCATAACTCTCGCATATCCTGAAATAAGGTCTATTTGCCATAGAATCAATTGTTATAACAATAGTTTTAATTAAAATTAAACTTTAGTTTAGTATAAGCGACAGACATGCAAGGAGGTGCAGTCCGCCCTGAAGGCTCCCAATTTTCTACTATAAGGTAAGTACCCTTGTCTCCCAATTTAGATCAGAAAAACCTTTACCAGAGACTGAGACTTATCACCGCAGACAGGAGCAGATTACAACAATTAATTAAGACCTGGAGAAAGTAAAAATTTGGGGCGACAGAAATTTGGTCCAGTTCAATGCAGCAAAGACCCAAGCAGCCACGTTTACCAAGAGGGCCAAAACGGCAGGCCCTGACATCGTTATGGCAGGATCGACCATTCCTTCATTCTCGTCAATCGGACTGCTGAATGTCTCGGTCACCAGGAATTTGTCCTGGCATGACCACATTGCTAACATGGCAAAATCAGCCTCCCAGAAGCTTTGTGCGCTATTTCGCAACAAAAAACTGTATACACCGCAGCAGTTGCTCTTGCTCTACAACGCACAAATAAGACCGTGCTTAGAATATTGCTCACACATCTGGGGTGCCGCACCAAAGCACACCCTAAAGCTGCTTGATTCCATTCAGAAGCGAGCTGTACGTCTCATCGGCGACCCGGAGTGTTGACCCGGAATCTGGATAGTCTGGAACACCGCAGACATGTGGCCGAGATGCCCCTGTTTTACAGACACTTTCACGGCAGATGTTCCCAGGATTTGACCCGCCCCTGGCAACGCCTGTCAGACAGTCGCGACGGATGGCGGGAGCGCACCAGTTCGTCGTACAACTGGAAATACCTAGAACATCGCTTTACAAGATCTCCTTTGTCTGGCGCACTGCATCATTGTGGAACCCACGCTCAGGACATCTGTTTCCCCCTAATTACCACCTACAACTATTTAAGAACCGTGTCAATCAACATCTTCGCACACGCACCGCTCGTCGAGCGCCATAGGATCTCCCTTTAATGGGTGCCACTGCCATAAAAAAAATCGATCACTTCTTTTTTGACAGATTTATTATCAGGAAAGATTTAAATGTCTTTGTTAAAGAGCAGCAGAATAGAAAGCGAAGTAGGGACGCTATTGACTGGTCTCTGTATACTGTATCAGAAATCTTAGCAGGGAGAGGACCTCATCGATCCGTCACTAGACAAGCCAGCAAAGATAGATGCAGGAATTGCTACCCTGGGTAGGAATCTAAAAGCTTACTAGAAACTAGGGAATATTCGGCGTAATGCCAACGCGGATGCGTTACATGCGGGCCTTCACATTGAGCATAATTTAAGAACCAATAACCCAAAATGTCACAAGCGCTGCTTCGTACCTTGCGATTCAACCAAGCTCACTAGAACTTAGAGAGATATTCAGATTGGTTGTCAAGAAAATATCGAGCCATCCGTCAAGTTAGCTACACGGAGAAGTCTCGAAGAGGTGAAATCAGCTAATGACAAGATAGAATGAATTTTTTGTGGCAAGCACGGGCCAAGAGTCAATCCAACTCATAGACTGACTTTCACAGAAACTAGAAATGCGATAGAAGCCGCTGCAACCATGAAACTAGACAGTAAAATTTTAATAGCACTCCCGGGTTGGCAGGGTAGGCTCGGCGTATGGTACCACAACAACTGTCGGACAAAGTATGTGCGAGACTTAAAAACTTACTCAAGTCTAGGCAAGAAATCGGAGCAGTTAGCTAAAGCACGAGACGTTGCACTATATAAATACTGAAAAGAAATGCAGTGAAGATGCACCTGCATTTCTGTTGGCTGATCTTGCCCGCAGTCATGCCGACAAATTGCTTAAGGAAAGAGTGAGTAACGGGTTTGTACACTCCAGCGGCTTTAAGGAAATGCTGTTAAATTCTGAGGGCTTCATACGAGGAGCAGAAGGCCAGACAAGGGATCTCCCCAATCCGGAACCAGCCATCACCGTCAGTGTGCGGCTGGAAAGCCGCCTCGGAAGGCTGGAGGCTGCTCTATAGAACTAAGCCTACAGCACAAGAGGCTTGTAAAGAAACGCCGCGCCGGTGTCATGTAAATATAAAAATAAATGCGCTGGGAAATGCAACTACGCTAAATCTAAAGTCCTTTGCTATGAGTTTTGTTGTTGCCCATGCCCTAAGAACCTTGATTAATACCAAAAAAGTGCCAAAGTCTGATATTTATGACTCCAATTTCTGATGTAGGTAATAGATTTAGTATTATTACATTCCGTGATTACATCTAGTACACTGAATAACATTATCCATTTAATAACGATATGGTATTAATGCTAAACGCTTTAAATGATGCTGTTAAACTGTTTGTATGTAATAAATATGGCTTTTCTTAATGTTTTAGTTTTCTATCCACCTTACAACCGAGGTAACCTAAAGTTAACTATTTTGATATTTTTATAATTATGAGCATACCGATATAAGAACGTGTATGGGTCCATCCGGACCTGATTTATTTATATTTTGTTTGTGGAAATGGAGTCACTCACAAAAATCCCTAGCTTAACACTACAAAATCGATTGCATTAGTTTCTGCGCTTGAGGGTAGGCAATCTGCCACCACGCGGCTGGTACATACTCCAGTTACGTTCCAGAATATCTCCTGCAATATTTTTGAGTGATACTCACCCATAGAAGAGGTCGGGTGTGCTCGTTTAGCGATTTTCTCAACATTGTCCCTGGTAGATATGCAACCCGCCATACCGCTGCTCTCCCGTGGTTGCAAACTTGGTTCCACTTCTTAAAAGTGAGGCATGGGTATATACTACCACTGTGCCAAATCTCAATGCTCTACTCAAAAATGCAAGGTTGGTTTGACTAACCGCCGTACTACCTAAGTATACTGCCAATATATCAGCTGCACAATGGTATTTACAATACTGTGTGTGCACCCATTAAAACTATAATTCATTTAAACTATTTTTGAGGTTATTATATATTTAGTTATTTAATCAATTTACTTTTGGGTTTCATACAAGTTAGTACGTAATAATTTTAGTCTCTTTCAACCCTTTAGCTTAATATTTGTATATATGTACAGGGTGTCCCAAATTCGTGCCTCATCATTGGGATCTCGGAAACTAGAAGAGATACGAGGTCGGTTAAATGGAGGCAAAGTTGCGCAGTTTGATGCTGATCAAAATGCCACCTTACAAGTTTAAAAATTCCGAATACTTCCGAAGATTTTTGGAAAAAAACCGAATATTCGCGATTTAATTTTTATTTTTTTATGACTCTATTTGAATAGATATAACAAAATAAATTTCACATTTTCATTGCTACTTTTTCTGTTCTTCAAGATGGTGTTATCAGATTTTCAAGCTGACGTTTCGTCTTTGAGCTGCCATCATCAACTTTGTTTTTTTAAATACGGCCCTGGATTTTTTATTACGGATATTAAGAGCTTCTAAGGTCCCAAAATCAATGATGTAATGCACTTATTCGAAAAATTCATATTAGTGACATTTTCCATAAGAACTCATGTGTTAGAGAGAGACAGAAAATAAATTTTTAATAGGATTAAAAACAAAAACCTTTTTTTACGCATTAACGTCTTGCATAAAGAAACCTTAGAAACTACCATAAGAAGTGAGTAATAAATAATATAATAATTATTAAAGTGTCAAAACCCTCAAACCATAGGCTCTAGGCGATATTTTTAGCAATTTACCCAAGTAAATAGTTGTGTGGGATTAGATATGGAACAGATAATAAATTTCACATTCTCATAGTTGTATTGCACTTTTTCGAAAAAATCATTTTAATGATTTCCTGGTAAGATCTTACCAAAAATCTGTTTTCTGTCTCTCTCTAACACATGAGTTCTTATGGAAAATGTCACTAATATTAATTTTTCAAATAAGTGCAATACATCATTGGTTTTGGGACCTTAACAGCTTTTAAAATCGATAATAAAAAATTCAGGGCCGTATTTTAAAAAACAAAGTTGATGATGGCAGCTCAAAGACGAAACCTCGGTTTGAAAATCTGATAACACCATCTGATAGGATAGAAAAAGTAGCAATGAGAATGTGAAATTTATTTTGTTATATCTATTCAAATAGAGTCATAAAAAGATAAAAATGAAATCGCGAATATTCGGTTTTTTCCAAAAATCTTCGGGAGTGTTCGGAATTTTTAATCTTGTAACGTGGCATTTTGATCAGCATCAAATCGCGCAACTTTGCCTCCATTTAACCGACCTTGTATCTCTTCTACTTCCCGAGATCCCAATGATGAGGCTCGAATTTGGGACACCCTGTACAGAGTGATCCCCTATACTGTCGCCCCCCTTTAACTTTTTTATTTTAAGTGTCCCAAAAAAATTAAAAGTATGGTTATGTATGTACTGAAAAATACTTTTTTTCTGTGTATAAAAAATATTTCAAAAATGATCAGTATACGATAGGCCCTCTTTTGGTGACGTTCTAAAGGTTAGTACAGCCAGAAATAATCCAGGGAATGCTATAGGTATCACAGAATGGAAAACTCCGCCGCCACAGAAAAAGAAGCATGAGATAATTATTAAAATAAATGGTCTAACAGATCCCAGGATTGTCATGCAAGAAATTAAAAATAATATAAAGAGTACTGGAATGAGTGGGAATTTTAAAAGAGTTAAACAACTTCAAAGTGGGAGCGTCATAATTGAATGTGAAAATTCCCTTCAGCAACAAAAACTTAGCGAGGGTTTAACTCATTTCACAAAAAATATAGTCGTTAGAAGCATGTCAAGCACCGATCCCATGGTAATGATAACAGGTATACTAAAAGGATATACACCCGAGGATTTTATTAATGAATTTATAAGTGAAAATCAGCTGGCAGATTCTTTGGGCGTGGAAGCGGAGGGCAACTTTAAATTTATTACCAAAAGAGAATGTAGAAATAATACCAAGGAAAACTGGATATTCCAAACAACTCCTGAAGTATTTAAATGGCTAATTAGAAATAACAACCTCACTTTTGACCTGTGCCCTGCATTTATTCAGGAATATACAAATGTGGTTTTGTGTTTTAAATGCTGTTTATTTGGACATGTTGCTACAAATGTGGAGGAGATCATAGTTCCACAGAATGTGATGCAGGTAAATATGAATGCCCAAACTGCAAGAGGTTTAAGATTGCAGAAAGAGATCACTCAGCTCGTGACTCCAGTTGCCCAATTTACATCCAGAGACTTCGAAGACTACAAGAAAACACAAATTATACAAAGACAGTGCCTTTTTTAGCTCCAAAGTGAATACAACTAGTAGCCGGGTTGCTGCAAAAGCACCGGAGAAACTGAGACCCAATATAAAGATGAGTTTGCATTGGTACACCAAAACCTGCAATCCATAGGAAACTGTGTGTTGGAAATAGAAACTCTAACAGAGGACACTCAGTGTAGTGTATTATGTGTAACAGAGCATTGGAAGACTCAAGAACAGTTGCAAAACTACAATATTAGTTATTTTAGAATAGCTAGTAGTTTCTGTGGAAAAGAAGAAAACAGACATGGAGGAAGTGCTATTTATGTAAGAAAAAAATTTGGTTTTAAGGAAAGAAATGACTTAAACAAACTAGGTTTAGAGGACCATATTGAATGTTGCGCTTGTGACCTAAAAATATCCAATAAAAATGTAGTAATAGTTGCTGTTTATAGGCCACCCAATGGTAACATGCAGGTTTTTTGTGATAGGAGGAAGAGTTGTTAACAGCCAGTACAGCTACTGGAAGAACAATTTTTATTCTAGGCGACTTCAATGTGAACTTTATGTCAAATGACAAAAAGGCTGCGGATCTAGAATCGTTAATTGGCTCATTTAATGTAAAGTACACTATCACGGACCCCACCAGAATCACCCCCAATACAGCAACATGTATAGATAATATTCTAACAAATTGTGATCTGGAATATGTTACTATGGTCTTACACACGCATATCTCAGATCATACTTCCCAAAAAATTTCAGTTTTTATTGATAGGATCACCCCACTGTTTGTTAAAAAAAGATCTTTCAGTGAGGCAAATAAAAAGGAGTTTCTTGAAAAATTAATAATAAATAATTGGTCGTCGGTATATGCTCAAGAACCAAGTTCTGTAAATGAGCAGTGGGAGGATTTTATTAGTATGGTTCTAATACACTTTTATGAATCTTTCCCAATTAAGAAACATCCTGTTAAAAATTATAACAAAAGTAAATATAAACAGCATGTCCCTGAGATACGTGAGTGTAAGACACAATTAGATAAGTTGTACATGCTAAAAAATGTAAAAAGTGATTATAAGAACTTGTATGTTGAAAAAAAAAGAGAGTATGATAAAATATTGTTGGAATGAACTAATAGATATTACTGTAACAAAATGGCAAAATCAGATAATAAAATAAAAACAACATGGGCAATTGTTAATGAAATCACAGGGAACAAAATAAACAAAAGTATGGGGTTAGAAGGTGACTTTAGAGAAATAGCAAATAAATTTAACGATTATATATCTGCAGCTGCTCCTACTTTATTAAAAAATATAGAAGATATCCCCTTTGATACAAACACTGCATATTGCCCTAACAGCATGCCACTTAAATTAGTAAATGCCCAAGAAATATCTGATCTTGTCAAAAATATTAAAAATAAAAATAGTAGTGGACATGATGAGATTTCAAATACATTGTTAAAGTATATCATAGGAGCTATTATGAGACCTTTGGTATTTATTATAAACAACTCCCTAAGGTGTGGCATTTTTCCGGACCAATTAAAAACCGCCTTAATTGTTCCTGTGTTTAAGAAGGGTGATGAATCAAAAATTGAAAACTATAGGCCAATTAGTTTACTGTCTTCTTTTTCAAAGCTATTTGAACGAATAATGTGTAATCGCATCATGGACCAAATGTACGAAAATAGTTTAATTGGTGCAAACCAACATGGCGATCTGAAGGGTAGGTCAACACAAACGGCAATCTTTCAGTTTTCATACTACATTATAAAATCTTTGGACAGTGATGTTTTGCCTTTGGGGCTTTTTCTCGACTTGTCTAAGGCGTATGATACTTTAAATTATGATATACTAATAAAAAAACTAGAACTGTATGGAATCCGGGGAGTGTCATTAAATTGGGTATTATCTTATCTTTCATCTAGAAAACAGCAAGTAATTGTAGGAAAGGGGAATAAAAGGGCTGCATCTGAAGTGGCTGAAATAACACTAGGTGTACCACAGGGAAGTGTAATAGGACCTATTCTATTTCTTATCTATACTAATGATATTAGCGATCTATGCAGTGAGAACTGCAAAATTACTAACTATGCAGATGACACAAATATCTTAGTTACAGCTACCTCTACACCAACTATGATTGAGTCTGCCAAAGATACATTGGAAAGGGCTTATGAGTGGTTTGCAAAAAATAAATTAGTATTGAATAGCGATAAAACAAATATGATTTTATTTAAAACAAATCATTCAAAAGTTGACCAACCGCAATATCTAAACATTAGGGAGGTGGATTTAAAATTTTCAAATTGTATTAAGTTTCTAGGAATTATGATAGATGACCAACTCTGTTATGATAAACACATTGATTACCTATTGGCCAAGATTAACAGAAGCTGTTATTCTCTAAGAATATTGGCTAAATATGTTGATTACTACACTAAAAAACTGTGTACTTTTCTAATGTTGAATTACATATTAGGTATGGAATTATCTTGTACGGGAATTGCAATAGAATTTCTATAAGTCAAAAGAGAGCGTTGAGAATTGTTTTGAACCTGCCTTTGCGAGAATCATGTAGAGGAAGATTTAGAGAAAATAATATCTTGACTGTAGCTGCAATTTACATACAAGAGTGTATAATATTCTTCTTTAAGAATAGATCTCTCTTTGTTAACTGTGAACCACAAAGTACCTACTCCACGCGAACTAGAAATTTAATCTATCCACAGCACCGACTGAAAATGTTTGAAAATGGGTCATTTTATTCATGTATAAAATTATATAATTGCATACCCGATGAACTAAAAATTATTAATAGCTTAAGACCTCTTAAGAAATCATTCTTCAAATTCTTATCAAACATTGAGCCATATAGCCTTAATGAATATTATAATTATGTGGGTATTTGGTAGGTAGAATGACCATGGATCTCTCTTTTTTTGTGACACTATTTCATTTTATGTAACATAATATTGAAATAAAGATTATTTATTATTATTATTACTCAAAGCATCCAAGATGGCGGGTGATAGACACGCCGAATCAAACGTCGCGAAAAATAATAAAACTATTTGCAAACATTGCAATAAAGATGTTCTAAACTACGTTAAATGTGTAAAGTGCCGTGAAAGCTTTCATCCCTCGTGTTTGGGGCAATCAGCGAGTGTAAAAAACCCAGTATGTAAACATGAAACAGAGGAACCCAAATCAGAGGTTAGATCGGTGAATGTTGAAACTTCTAGTACAGAAGTAGAATATTTAAAGAGAATAATTATGGAATTGGAGGAAAAATACGCCATTCTACATGAGAACTGTGAGTTATGGAAGGAAAAAGCTACTTTAATGGAAAAACAATTGAAAAATGGAAATATAACCTCAAGAAATGCTAAATTTTCCTGCCAAGATGGTGTTGGTGCTTCCTTAAGCGGCATCTTGGTAAATGTTAAAAACAGTGATACCAACCAAACAGCAACAGTTCAGAAAAACGAAGCAACAATCACAGAGGTCAAAAAGTCAGGCGATGCTAATAAGCCGACACAGCAGAGCGAAGAGGGGACAGAGGACAGTTATGAGCAACCTTTCGAGTTTCCCAAAAGACGTCAGAGAAAACAACAACAAACTGAAGACAATGTACAAAGTAGATTCTCAAAGATAAGAAAGAAACCCAAATATGGAACAAACGACGACGAACATACTTTTGATGGTGCAAATACTTCTCAGAAAAATAAGAAAATCTGGCTGTTCTTATCCAAAATTCCAGAGGGAGTTACAGAGGAGAGCATCAAAAAATACATCAACAAGAGAGGAAAAACAGAAATTGAAGATATAGAGGTAACACTTTGCCAACCTAAGACGATAAAGTCATCTAAACTTAGGTTTATGATTGGGGTAAAGCCTGACTTAAAAGACATAGTTTATGAAACATCTTTTTGGCCAAAAGGCACTGCTTTTGAACGCTTCAATTTTGCCATGGGTCGCACTTTTTTAGGCAAAACATAAATAAAAAAACACTACAGATACAATCAGATATATTGGTCAGTCAGGATAAGGCCACATTATTATCAAGCAGTTCCCAAAACGGCGCTTCAACTGCAGATAATTGTATAATTTTACTACATCAAAATATCAGAAGCTTAAATGGAAAAGTGCTGGAATTTGAGGTGCAGCTGTCTGAGTTAAATCCAGATATTGTATGTGTTACGGAGCACTGGTTTCAAGGAGATGACATAAAGCAACTGAACCTGAAAAATTATAGTCTGCACAGTTTTTCATCTAGATCCTGCTATCGAGGGGGAGGAACTGCAATATTTTCAAAAGAAAGTTTTGAGCTGACTGAGGTCGAAGCAAAGGTAGTACAGATTGAAAAACACTTTGAATACTGCATTTCTGAGTTTTTTAAATTTAAAAAACATTATGTTACTGTTTGTTTATATAGATCTCCTTCAGGAGACTTAGAAATATTTTTTACAAAAATAAATGAGCTATTACATTATTTGTATAAGCCCAACAAGTCAGTGATAATTTGTGGGGACTTTAATATTGATTTTTTGGCTTTAAATGGTGTATCAAATGATTTGTTGCAGCTTTTTTCTGCTTATGGCCTGGAGTCAAGCGTCAGGGGTGTAACTAGGGCTGGTTCTGCCTCGGAAACTCAGATTGACAACATTTTCTGTAATCTGCCAAAATCAGATATTGAAACTTCAATTCTTATTACACATATCTCTGATCACTATGGCCAAGTACTAAAATTGGGGACAAGTAGGAGTGAGGGTACAATATATATTAAAAAACGTTTTTTTACAGAACAAAATATAAACAGATTTATAGGCTACTTGCGGAGTGAGACTTGGAGTGATGTTGTGAGAGAGGTTGGCGCGAATGAGAAGTATGAATGCTTTTTTAACATACTTTTTTACCATTTCGACAGGGCCTTTCCATTAAACTCTTCTAGAAGTAGAAATTCATCTGATACTTGGGTTAACACTGAGATAAGAAATTATTCTAGTTACATAAAAGACCTGTATGTATGGAATAAACAAACAAAAAGTCCTGAAGTATACAACTTCTACAAATCTGAGAGAAAACTCTACAGAAAATTTTTATCTGATTATAAAAAGGGCATAAATGAAAATAGAATAATCAATTCAAAAAACAAAACCAAAACAATTTGGAGTATATTTAATTCAGCAACAAATAATTTTAAAACATGTAACCAGATAACAATAAGAAATAATGAAAACCTCATTATTGAGGATCCCTGTGAAATAGCAGAAATGTTATCTAACAAATTCAATCTTGGTTCAAAGAATATTAATCATAACATAAAAGGTAAGATCACTTGCCATGAAACAATTTTCATGTCGCCCGTGTGTGAAAATGAAATATATAATATAATTCTTTCTCTTCCTAATAAATTCTCGGCAGGGCTGGATGAAATTCCAGTGTATGTTCTGAAACGCATTTCTCTATATGTAACAGGACCACTAACTCATATTATAAATGACTGTTTTGTTTCAGGCGTGTTTCCTGAACGATTGAAGTCAGCAAAAATTCTAGCAATTCATAAAAAAGGCAACCAACAAGACATTAACAACTATAGACCAGTTTCACTGTTGCCCTCGGTGTCAAAGGTCTTTGAGAGAGCAATGTATAATAGAATAATCAACTTCATAGAACAGCATAACATTCTTGTCGAACAACAATTTGGATTTAGGCCTGGCAGGTCTACTCAATCAGCTATTTATAAAACAATATCTTTTATAGCAGAAAAAGTCGACAACAATGAGAAAGTAGCTGGTTTATACTTTGACCTCTCGAAGGCTTTTGACACTATTGATTATGATATTCTAATTATGAGGTTGGAAGGTTACGGACTTAGGGGAATCTGCTTGTCTCTGATCAAATCTTATTTAACCAACAGGAGACAAACCGTTAGTGTGATAAGAAACGGGAAGCAATGCTTCTCAAATACAGTAATTTTGACACAGGGTGTTCCTCAGGGATCCATATTGGGTCCGTTACTCTTTCTTCT